>JAEMWC010000304.1:42500-65000 GCA_016490735.1 Pachyseris speciosa | reverse complement strand
GCCTGTTTATGGCGATCCGGCTTATCCCCTCCGGATTCATCTTCAGGGGCCATCTCGCCAGGGTCGTCTAACGCAACAAATGGAAGATTATAATAAAGCAATGAGTGCAGTACGAGTGTTTTCGGGGACATAATTAATTCCTTTAAGTTTTTGGATTACAAGAAAAATCTAAAGATAGGTCTGAGCAGCGTAGGGAAAATGTATATTGTATGTGCTTTGCTACGCAATGCCATAACTTGTTAATATGGTAGCCAAACTTGTGAGTTTTTTTTACCTGGAGCTGCCAACTCTAGAGGAATATTTCCAGTAATCATGACATTCCAAAAAGAATCATGCTATTTAAAATATATATATAAAAACAAAATAAACATTGAAACATTTATTCTTCATAGTATGTATACTTGTGAAAATGGGGCTTCCAATTTAGTCCAAAACAGCATCTTTAAAATTCTGAAATACATGTAACCATTCAGCTTAAATCTCAAACAACAACAACAACAACATATTTTAAATAAACATTTTGATAGCTGGCTAAGCTTACTTATCTAGTAGCTTTTGCACTACAGTAAAAAATGCATTATTCATTTGTTGCTGCTGGAGGGTCATAGCTTTCATCATTTGCTGTTGACTTTCCTGTTCCTGTTGTTTTGCGCGTAACTCCTGTTATCTAATTTCGCGGTCAGCCACTGCTTTCTCTCTCAAAAAAGTCGACGAGTTGTTCTGCACGTCTCGATTTACGACGTTTTGGAGAAGCTCCACCTTCGTCTGAATTGCGTTTCTTGGTCTCTTTAAGGCTCTCCTTCGCTTTTTTCTGATTTCTTCTACAGTCTCGTTGTCCTTGAGTTGCTGTTTCGATGCTGATTCAGCCTTTGTTTGTATGGTATCTTCTCTCTCGATTAACTCCTCGATCAGTGATTTCTTCTCCGTTAACTCCTCCACAGAAATCCCACTTGCCTTCTCCTCCTCGCTCATCTTTTTGCTGAACTTTTTCCGGAGAAGGTTCCACCGCTCTTGTACAGCTTTCTTATCCTTCAGTTGGAATGTTGGAGAGTGGATTTCATTCAGATGGTCGATTATCGCTTCCCAAGCCAGTCCACGAGCGGGACTTCCTTTCGTTACTCCAAAAACATTTCTGGCTAGTATTTCTCTCAGAAAGAAAACATCATGTTCGTCGCTCCACTCCATCGTCGCTCCACTCCATCGGCCTAGTAATGATAATTTTGATAAGAATGAAGAATCAAAGCAAGTAAAATCTTGGTCAAGTAACTTTACTCACTTGGATTTTTGCACTTGATCATCAGTCGCCGCCATCTTCAGTCTGACCTGAACCCTACAACTGCCCTTTTAAAATACGATGAATAAAATATGTTTTATGCCAAAAGCTATTCAAGTAAATTAAGAGAATGTATTCTGATTAAATTTTATACAAGTTACGAAAACTAAAAGGCCAGAAAAAAACGACTACAAGGAGATAAAAGACTCGTATGTACTCACGCTTTCTACACACCGTGAAAACAAGCCTTTTGAGGTCGGCGCCGAGCCTGGACGACTTCGCGCCAAATGTACGACTTCAAACGGAAATGAAACTTCACTTCCGGCCGCCGTCGCCGTCCTGTAAAGTCTCTTTGCTAAAGGTCCCTAATGTGTACTCGGGTCTCTACAATCTTGTGAGCTGTAATTATTGCAAGCAAACTGCCGCTTGGCGTCGGGTTCATGCGAGGATTAAGTTGTCTAGCGAAACGACATGAAACTAGAAGATCTGTGCTTGGATTTCGAGTGGGATTTGTGGCCGCCCGGCCATTTTGAGCTGGGATTTTTCGCTTCTCGGATCAGGCGTTCCTAATTTCAGTGTGATGCCTTCTTCTTCTCTTATGATTGGAAAACCCACGAGATAATTCGCCAAGAGATTATTCGCTGAAAAGGCCTCAAGACAGCAAAGTAAGCAAACAGACAACAAGCAAAACAGCGTGGAAGTAAGGTTAGCTATTTTTATTAAGAATTTGACTGTATTTTTGCTTTCTAAGACCGATGGTAATGCACATGTCATCGGCTTCCCCGTGGGGTCGACCCCCGGGCCTACCAGGGAGATATGTGGGGAAATACAAGGAGAGGGATGGGATTCTTTTCCCGAGGGTAGGGGAAAATCTTGACATTGTTTTACGATCAAAGATTAGGGGGTGGGGAATTCACAAGTTTGAAAAGGATGTCACGGGGATTTTCAGGTGTGAGACACCTCACCCAGGGGACTTTGTCTTGAGAGATTCCCCAGCCCCCCGAGGAAATTCCTCAAGTTTGCTTGACTGATTTCACAATCCCCTGGTTGGCCCGGGGGTCGACCCCACGGGGAAGCCGATGACATGTGCATAAATATTCCCATACAAACTCTTATAATTTCGCCATGACCGTTATTACGCAAGATGATCATGACACCCATCACACCGCGGGAGCTTGGGCCGCCTGTGCTCCCACCTTAAATTCCAGCATTTCTCATATCACAGCCAGTTAATGTCTCTCTAATAATATTTATTTTCCAATTTTTTGACTGCAACCTGAGTCATAGCCAGTGATTTGATACATTTGTTCAAAATTATTCGATAACATTTTGTACGACGTTAGGCATGTTGATCTTCTTAGGTCTTTTTTGGTGGGGAGAGTAGATCTATTTTTATTATTATTTTTCAAGATTTTTTTAAAAATTGGTCTTGCTAATTAAGACACCGTGTAGCTATAAAAACACTGGCCAATTTTGATCCTACATTAATGCATCCCAATGCCATCCATAGCAATTAACAGAGGACAGTAAAAAGCTTCAGTGCAGGAACATAATTATTTGTGGTAACAAGACTAAACCAATATCAAAGGCAAGCTTTTGATCTTTGAAGTATTATTATAATATATAACGCCAAAATAGCATATGACAACATAAAGAATGAGTGGGATCAAAGTTTATTAAAGGGATTTACATAGTATATATTAATATATAACAAAACAAAATGAAACACAGTGTGTCTCTTTCAAAACTGCTGAGACCCCTGTTGGGAAGAGTGGGCAGAAATGTTACTCATATTTTGTTGGGAATGTCTTTTGTGCATTCCACCACTGAAACTGGCTTTGACCTTAGAGAGTGACTTGTCACTTGTAACTTTATTGCACACTCCTGAATAAGGTTTTTCAGTATGATAAACAACGATAAAATACAGTAAAATAAAATACAATAAAAATAGAGTAAAAAATAAACATGTACAGTAGAATATATTAAAAAAATATAAACCTATGTGTTAAAATTATTCCTTTTTAAACAACAGGCCAATATATTTAAACATCTTTGTTTTTGAAGCTTCCTTAAAGTTTACAGGACCTTTACACTGTTTTATTTTTATTTATTTTTTTTTATCTAATGAATTCCATAAGTTTACTGTCCTATAATGAAATGATCTCTGGCCAGCAGTGGTCTTAAATGACAAATGATAAAACACTGTAAAATAAAATACAATAAAAATAGGGTAAAAAATAAATAAACCTATGTATTCAGTGAAATAGTATTGTTCTTGTTTTAAAAATTCATTTATAAACAACTTTGTTTTTATTAATAGCTTTCTTAACATTTGCAGGACCTTTACACAGTTTTTAATAGGCCATTTCCAAATTATCTTTGACCTCCTTTTCAAAGCAAGGCCTGGTGCACTACCATTCATATGAAAATGATTGCACATGAATGGAGACTAATCTTCGTATGAAAAGATGAGCACTAAGACTCACTTTGAGTAAACTGCTTTGCTGAAAAAAACATTACTGTCAGTGAAAGTCAAGTATTTTCAACAAAATTTCTCATTGTCAGCCACTGATCCCTGGCCCCTCAATGACCCAGTTCATAATCTCACTTTGAGACAACAGGTAATTTGGAAATGGCCTACAGTGTATTCCTTATGCCCTATAGCGAAATTATCTTTGGCCAGCAGCAGTCTTAAATAAAGGAATGTTTAATTGTTGTGAGTTTCATGTTGTTCGGTCAGATACTTGTCCTATAGTCTCTGTAGGGTTTATGATAACTGGTACCTCTGGAGAGAAAGAGGGTGGCAGCCACACCCTCAATACAATTATACGGTTTGTTTGTAAATGTGCAACAAGCATTTCTCATACAGAACTATAATTATAATGATTCTTCAGCCAATGATTTTTTTCCTACAGAGTATATTTCATTAAAAGCACCAGTCACTACAAGTTTATAAAATGCATCATGAAATTAAATGTTAATGAAGTATAACATACTTGATTCACATGCATTAACTCCCATCAATTGTTTTGAAAATACACTGTGTCAGAACCAACATGGAAATAAAAAAGCAAAATTCCTAAAATGATTACTATACATATTAATGTACAATTATATTGCTCAAAACTAAAAGGTTAATGTCTACATTAATTTTGTATCTTTCAGCTTTGCTACTGTTTTGCAATTGAAGACCGGGAGACTTATCAACTTTTGCAAGAAACTTATTTTTCAAAAGACCGCAGTTGCCTCCAGTAAGCAAGCTGTTCACCTTCCTGTACTTCTTAATGTCAAAACTTCATAATCAATTATTAACTATTTCATAAAATTACATGTAAGTTTATCTAGCACCCTTGAAACTTTCTCAATGCTTAACTTGTCACCTGGTAGAAAACTAGTCTGTCAAAGAAATATATACACATAACATGCAAAATGTTCCCAGCAAATCAACAGTTTGTTTATTGGTATTTAAACTTATCATTTCTTAGAATGTTCATCTAATCCTTTTATTTATTAGCTCATAAAAAATTGGCCTATCAAAAATATTTCACACACAATATAAGATTCAAGAAAAAGAGCTTGAAAAGGTTTGCCTCATAATAGTAACAAGACATACTGTAGATTCAGCTCCATAGAGTGGTCAAATACAACACAAGATTGTTTTCAAGGTTTTCTTCAGTACTGAATATTAGAGCAGCATTGTTATTTGGTAGCAAAAAAAATAAACATTCCAGAAACACATCAAATGGTTTGGGAAGAATAAAGCTTTTCTTGGCTAAGGTCACACAAATCATGTGAGCTGATCATGAATTAATCAGGCAAATGAAGAACAAAACAGCAGAAAAATAAAAATAAAGATTTGTAAAAGCATCACCAGCTTAAATGCATTGGCAAATAATAAAAACAGTGGTAAGACTCTAAAATAGCAATTCCTTTGCAAAAACACTACACTAATGGATATTTTGCCTGTAAGCTGTAAGTACCTTATATTGAAGACTGATATAAAACTGCTCGCATGATGAAAACACTTGGGACCCCAAAAGACAAACACCTACACTTTCTATGTTATTTAAGATTATGAATTTTCTGATATTCTTAACTAATTTTGCAATTATGAAAGTATTCATTAAAAATGTTGAGCTGTGTTCCTAAATAGTTTCACAGCACAATGGTTTCACCATAACGCGCAACACAAATGCGACCTTCCATGCTCACCGTAATCCCTGCTATCGCTGCTCCTATTTGGTGGAGTTTCACTGTTCGCTGACACTCGCCATCTTTAGTGTATATTGCCACACACGGGTGGAATGTTCTTCGTTCATAACCAGCGACGATGACGTGTTCACCTCCTGTGTGGCAGGCAACACGATAATAGACAGCTTCCTCGGTCTGAACACTGAATTTCTTCAGCTGCTGACCATCCTCGGTGAATACGTGGATGCAGTGATCATCCCTGTCCAGTACCAGTACCCGGCCATCAGGACCAGCAGTGATATCTCTTGCACGCTTCAACTCCTCCTCTCCAATGCTACGAACAAATCCTCCATCAAGTTCATAGACAGCAACCCCTCTGCGCCTTGGCACCAGCACTTTATTCCTGCTTACTGTCAGTCTGTCCCAGTACCCGCTCCTCACAGGAAACTTTCGCAGCTGTTTCCCAGCGCTGTTGAAAACCAGCACATCTCTCTCGGACCCAGTCTCTGTCAGCGTGACCAGTGCATAAATATTGCCCTCCTCGTCAGTGGCGACATCGCAAACACGGACTAACTTTGTTTCACCATCGTCAGCGTTTGGACTCATCTTTAGAATAAAATGTCCGCTGAAGTCAAACACCTTGATAGTTGTATCCCCATCGTCTGCTATAACAAACTGTCCGTCCTTGTTAGTAGCTATACCCCGTGGTACCTTCAGCTTGTGTTCTTCTTCGCCCTCCTGACCAAATGACCGTACTGCACTGCATTGTTCCACACCAACTTTCTGCAATACTTTCGACATTCTTGGATCACGCAAAGCATCAATTTTGTCTTCTCCAGTGTCAATAGATGGCCAGATCCAAGCATGTGTGTCTTTACCAACTGCTTCCATAGCATCGTAGACGGTACGATTTACTTGATAGACGGCAGAAATTATTTCTCTTCTCTCATCTTTTCCAAACCGACCTCTGATATTGAGGAGGCCTTTCTTGAGTTCGACTTTAAAGATTTTCTGAACATCTGGCAGGGAATGGAGTTTGTGAAGACACTGTTCGCACTCTGGCATTGCATTTTCTAGGACATCCTTTAAAGATAACGATGAGAAGTTGCGCGAGGTTGCCATGGTCTCTGCGGCTGATTCTAACATTCCTGCCATGACGCGATATCGAATGGCAGTTATGCGGTCAGATGTGCTGAGAGCCTTGTTGTTGAACGCTTCTGTTGCTTTTTCGCGCGACATTTTGAATCTCTCTTTTCCCAGAGAAAGAGTCTTTCTGAACTTTTCTCCAAACTCTGTCAGTTCCCTGTTTTTCATTTCTGCAGCGATAGCTACTGTGTTCAAGGCACCGGTGGATGAAACCGAGCTAATTTCTTTAAATATCTCTTGGTGGATTCCTGCTGTTGCCCCTGTCGTTGGGGCATTGGCAGACTCTGCGTCTATTGCTTGATACAGGTACCTAACGCCAGCTTCAAAGGTATCTATTGCTGCTTCAAGATCCTTTTCTGATAATGCGTCCAACTTAGATTTGACATCGTCGATTTCTCGTGCAATCAAGTCTCGGATCCTTTTATCTGTCACATCGCCTTCTTTCAACTTTTCGGCTGCCTTATCTCTGGCTTTATTCACGAGTAAGCCGAATGTGGCTTTAAACGCGGCTGTTACTATCGAAGACATGACTACAAACTGAGCCAAAATTCACACTGCTATTGTTTATGAAATGCAAGAATTACTTACTAGCGCAGGTGTTGTTTCAGCTACAAAGGAAAAAATTCCACAAATTGCTGCCCACAAAGTAGATTCTAGAAAAAAAGAAATTAGGGTTATAGTCCAGTACCTCAACCGCAACAGTTAAAAACTACGACCGTCTCAGCTGATTCATTGTTAATCAGCACTGATTCTCGTTTTAAAACAACAATTTCAGTGAAAATGGAATCAGTATCTCCTAATTTCTGCTGAGTCCGTGAAGAAGCAAATGGCATAAAATTTTCCTTGGGTTAAATTTTGTTTAGTCAATTGGAACAATAAACATCATTAGTAAACACGAAAACAGACCTTTCGAGGCTTATATAATCTAACACTAATATTGAGGGAAAAACAACCACATTGTTATTAGTAAAGGGAAGTACAGGGCCAAGCTGTACTTCTTAACTCTTTCCAAGACACCATAAATTGAGGCTCTACTCCCACCGTTAAAAAACTTGAAAAAAAAAACGAATGCATTGATTAATTACACTTTTATGACTTTACGACGGGGGTAGCCGATGTATTTAGTGAACGCACGGAGTGTTAGCTATATACTGAACAATACGTGCAGTTGGTAAATTGTAAAATCAATCACCGGTATTACCGTAACAAGCGTTTTTTACTTTTCGCTTTTATCAACAGTTCAAAGTCAGTATTGGCCCGCACTTCGTTATATCTTGTCTTTATACTTTCCATGTCAATAGAAATAACTACCAGTTTACTACATACTAGATCTCTTCCGCGCGAAAGTTTTACGCGCCTATTCCTCGCTTAATTAATGACGCGAAGAAAATGAGAGAGAAATGCCTTGTAGGGTAACAAAAAATCTTCCCAAGTTTTCTTTTATTGCTGGTATCTCGTGTTTTTCTTTAAAGAACTGAATAACTTACATTCTTTCAAAATCAAAACAGGATGCCAAAAGAGCATTATTAAAAATCCATTAGTGACCCAACTAGCAACAGTATTGTGACCCGTAACAGATTTTTGCGTTCACCCAATAGGTTTTGCATGTTTTTACTATTGAAAATAATTTTTTATAGCAAAATTGACCCATCAATTCTATCCTTTCTGTGTATTGCTCCCATAAAACAAAGCTATGTTTCTGACCGTGAAAAACTAGATGAACGAGTGATCTTTATGTCATAAGAAGGGTCCTCATAGTGTTGACGAGTGTAGTTAGGGTTATAATTAGCAACAGACACAGGTGATTGCAGGAGTTGGCCGCAGTTCACTTGCTGTGATTTTATTTACATTTTTGAAACTCGCTATCATACGGTAAAACTACCTGCAGATGAACCGAGATACCTTAAAATGAAACTGAACGGTTATCTTGGGGATCCGGGAAAAGATAAGTCGTTGTTCTCTGACTTTTTCCACTAAACATTGTACGACTCGAGACCTGTATAGACTTGTTTTCAGTGTTCTACAAAGGAAATTTGTGTATTTTATTGATCAATCACCTGATACAGTCTAAAAGAGTATTCATGCATTAGGGCCGTAGGCTTTCACTGAGCCTGTCTAGTTAACTGCTTTTGCCAACTTTTGCCTCAAACGCTAAGATGGTTTGTGTAGCAAGCGCTCCAACTGGTGCCATATATTACTCCAGCACCGGCGATACACCCGGCTAAAGCTAAGGACGCCTCTTCTCGGCGGAGAGGCGTTGTTGTTAGAAAGGAAGTTGTAAAATCTTCCATGGATTGTGGGATGCAAATTAGATTCGGTGACGAAAACCTGTGGTTTTACTTCAGTGCCTCACAATACGCTGAGTGGTGGGGTTCTGTCAACTCACTCACTGTTTATCCAGCATTTATGCTCCAGTAGTGAAATGAATGACAAAGGAACTTAATGTTAAGCGCTGAAGCAGTGGCTGTAAAAACTATGGTTTCTTTCGTGTTTTTGTGATGTAATAGCTTTCTTTTGGGTGTTTGGAAAACCCGAATAGCGAATAGCGAACAGCGAACAGCGAATAGTATACGAATAGTGCGAATTGTCACGAATAGTCGTCAATAGTTACCGCTTTAGTTCAGCACTGATCAAGTGGAGCAATAGGATACCGACCATTACTTTGGAGCAGATAGTGTTGATGCAAGCAGTGTTTGCCAAGATCCAGCCTGCGTCGCAGACCAAAACTAACCCCTGTTTATAGTATGTTTTCGAAGCAGCACCGAGACAGTTTGATCTGGATTCCAAGAATTGTCGGAAGTGTGTTTCAAATTTCCTTGAATCCAACTGGCTCACAAACAATGACTTTCGTGACTTACGAATAAACAACGGAGGTACGCAATGGCTTTATCTTCCCAGGCAGACATTATATTTGGCGTTTGCGTACGCGTACCTATGACGCGCCAAAACGGACAAAAATACTTCTTTGATATATATAAGACTTCTCCTAAATATATAATACTTGTTTCATATAGATATAACTCGATGTAGAAATATCCAACTTGTTTCCAAATAAACACAATACTTCTTTGATATATATGACTTCTCCTAAATATATAATACTTGTTTCATAAAGATAAAACTCGATGTAGAAATATCCAACTTGTTTCCAAATAAACAAAACATCTTGTAAATATATAAAACTTCATTTGAATATTTATACAACTTGAGGCATACATACAAAACTTGTTTCAAATATTTGACTTGGTTCACACAAATAGGACTTTGTATACACCTATATAAAACTTCTTATCGATTAGATTATTGCAAATCGATACCACAGTTAGTATCCAGGCCTCTGGAAAACGGGTTTACCTAAAACAGGGAATTCGGAATCCGGAATCTAGAAACTGGAATTAATAATTACTAAGAGGGTTAAAAGAACCGAACAAGACGATAGATGTCTTATAGAAGTAGATAGGTGACAGGACTGAAGTCTTAGTCTGGGACTTGGTTTGTTCTTTCCAGTTGGGTCGCTGTGGAGGGATATAGGGATAACTATTAAGAAAGACCGTCTGCAGGATCATTAAATGGAGCTTAACGAGCTGTTCCGCGAGATTTTACACTAGCCTCGTACATGTTTAATCTTAAGAAACAAACAGGCCCATGCAGTGCGACCCTCGCTGCAAAAACGTAGCATTGCTATTGGGAATAAAATCTTTCTTGGAGCAGATTAACCACTTTTATTGCCTACTGTAAAAGTAGGCCTGGCGGAGTCCTCAGTTGTTGTAGATATCCTTAACCGATCAGAAGTGGAGAGCAGCGGATTTCACGTGCTCGAGGTACCTATATAAAAAGTTTAAAGGTATGTTGGGCACCATACTGACTTAGGTTTCAGCAAAGGAGCGACTCTTAGAAAGCCCCTCGAAAAAAAGAGCAATGACAGAAGACGGTATGAGGGTGAATCTTTCTGAAAATGTTGTAAGCAAACGAAAGCGCTAAGACAGTCCTCACCCCCCCATAGCCATCATTTCCAGGTGGGGCATTTATAAACGTCTTTTTTTTTTTTTTGTAATGAATAATTTTTTGTCTATTTTTTTTTTCAATTAATCTCTCAAACTATATTTTCTTTTTTCTTTTTTTTTTTTATTTAAAGTTTTTTTAATTGATTTTTCTTCGTCTTTTGGAGATGTTCCGGAATGTTCCATGTTCCGACCATGTTCCTCGATTTATCGACTGCCACTCAACAACCTGAAATGTACGCACCGAGACAGTTCCCAAACAGACAATGACCAATCAGGCGTAAGCGTTCCCACGCGTAATTAAGTAAAATATGCAAAGTGATTTTTCTCTGGTTTTTGGTCACGTAGCGTTCAAAATAATAAGCAAAAAAATAGCTCTTGTTTTGTTAAGATCAAGCTTAAATGAATAAGAAACCATTGAAAACGGAAAAAAAGTTGCTCGAAATGAACAAAGGTTGATCGAAAATCGAAAGTTGTTCAAAAAGTTGCCGTCAACTTGTGGACAGGCCTAACACTTTTCATCGACAAAAAGAATAAGAGAAGGCCCTTTTAGTTAAAATGATTTGATTTTAAAATGTTCAAAATGCACAATACATTGATTAGTAGCGGAGCTCCGACGGCCCGAAGGGCCGTCAAGCGGAGCACCATACCTATAGAAACCCGTCAACTGCTTTTCTCATGGTAAAAATGGCTAGCGGTATTGCTCGTGGGCGCGTACGCACGACGACGACGACGACGACGACGACGACGACGACGACGGAGTCGCCCAATAATTAATAATATCCTAATAATAATCATAATAATCCAACATGGCGGCCATACTCCACCTGGCCCAGCTGACCAGCTACTTTACAGCGTACATCTTTGATACAGCAGAGGGGCATTTTGTCTGCGCATGTTCCGTAATCCCGTTCTCATGAGGATAACCGCTGGAATGAATCTGCCAGTGAAGGCATTGAAAAACAAAATGGCGGCTGACAAAAAGCCGTCTTGTAGCTTGCGGCTCTCAAAGTTTCCCTTCTTCAAGCTGCATTTTTATGTGAAAAATTGTAAAAGATGTTAAGACGGTTTCGGGAAGAAAGCTCCAGCCAAATCCGTGTCAACCGAAACCTACATCGGCGAATACAATACGAATTTTTGATGTGACATTGAATTTTGATGATGACAAAAAAGATGAGTTTGGTAAGTTTGTCACCAGTCAAATTCAGATTGGATAAGACGCTTGTTTGAGAAGTAGAATTTTGGAACATCTGAAAGGGTATCTTAAGAGCTCTTCAAGAGTACAGCGTGAGTACAGACACACTGAATGACCTATCGTCCGGATCGTCTCGAAGAAGTATCAACAATTTAGTTAATTGTACGTTCTTTGAATCCCAAACTACTAGGGTTGAGCTTTAACAAATGAAGATTATCAGATTGTATAATTTAAGTCGTAAGCGTATTTGAACATGTGAGATTGCGTTGATCTGAGAATATCGCCTTTTTTGTCGAGAAAACAAACAAAAAAAAAACAAAGCAAAAGGTAAACAAGAAGCTTACTTCAGTATTAGAGAAAATATCAATTATTTTTATCTTTGTTTTAATACTTGCTTCACGTCCTTGAGATTTTGCAAGTTACCATATGTAGATGTAGATGTAGATGCTTGAGTTGTGTTACGGCAAAAACTTGCAGCGCGTTTACCTTCTGTTGAACGTCTGTTTGCATAAATCTATGTACACCGACTAGGACACGAGTTTCTTGGGCATGGACCAAAAGGATACGGAAATTGGGGGGAGGGATGGTCAGTTATAATTTCATTTTCCATTATTGTAACTTGTCCTGTTAGGAGAAGGGTAATAAAAATGTTGTTGTCTCAGAAGACTACAAATGAGTTGCTAATAAAGTCATGTTCTCAACACATTTGTCATTTAGAAGTACAGTACAAACCACAGAATGTAGCTGTCTTCTGCTTCAACTAGTTGCAGAGACTTTTCAAATTAATTGCACTGCCTTGAGTGGAATGCAATTGTTTGAAGGAAGGGAGATAAAGATTAAGTTAAAATATCAAACACACTCTCCTATTCAGCTTCCCCTCCCCAAACCTTTTGTACTGGCTCGACAATAACCAGCAGTAATGGATGTAAAGTAACTCAATACTTGTATCAGTTCCTCCCTTGTGTACAAAAATAAAGAAAGAAGCAAAAAAATATAAATAAATCCAGACAGATTGCAAAGACTATATGAAGTATTTTGAACTTTATTGTGCCTGACTGCTTTACAGGAAATTTTGTTGTTGCTGTTTGGTAAGTGAATTACAATGCCACAGAGCAGGTCTGGGTATTTGTATGAGAAAGTTAATGGTTTTCAGGCCTGTTAATTTTGCTGCTGCAGGAAAACAATCTGGTAGTGCCCAAAGGGAATTCTTCAGCTGCAATCTCAGTGTCAACATTACTCTTGGGGACAGTTCTCAAACTGCAGATGATATGTACATATTCACACTCAATATTACTGTTTCCAAGACCGCAGAATTGATCAACAAAGCTTGCTCTATAACTTGTCTGCCTTGTCATCCTTTTTATGTGTTATCACAGCAGTTGGTCTTCTCTGTATATCCTTAAAAATGTTATGAGAACATAATTAGTGTTAGTTCCTTCCTTTTAAGCAAATTGTTTTCAAAACAGTCTCCATAACCAGTCTAGTGGAGTATCAGTTTATATGAAATTGTATTTTTATTAACACAGATTCTGATGGTCAAAAGTTAATACATAGTTGCATTCCATGTCATCATCAGTAAACATTGATGATATGTGCATAAAAATGGACTTAATACAAGAGTATCAAGTGTTTTGAATTTATTCATTGACCTTCCAGAGAAATTATCTACATTAAGCATCAACATCTTTTCCTCCTGTGTATGCTCATGTCATACTCTTTAGCTTGGTCAAGTTTTGAAAACGAGTATATTACATATCGAATGACGAGATTAAAACAGATCTTCAAGCTTGTTATATTGTAGTATTATTTCGAGAGAACAGTTAGTTTTGATTCTACAGTTTTGCATTGTACCAGGATAAACTCACCTAATTAGTAACAGATAATTTACAAAGGGCTTAGATATGCAGGCACCAATAAACTTAATTTAAATGTTTAGGTACAACAGTTGTAATATATATAGGGCTAGTATATCAGCTCACTTCTGAGCATTCCTCTAGATTTGAAAGATGTACAGGTCTGTACATCATAAAGAGTATTACTTTACCATAAATAAATAATAATTAACACAAGCTCATATCAAGCATACATCAGCCATCCGAAAAGGCCACTTTTCGTCATTCGCTAATCCAAAATATAAAATTTCCTCAATTTTCCAACCTCTGTTAAAAATCAGCTAGTGTACAGACCTCTCATTTAGTTTTGCAGTCCCAGAGTTTAAATGATAACATTCCGAGAAAACTTGTACAACTCCATAACACTTCCCTTCACAAGAAAGTGGAATTGCCAGTATTTTAGTGGATACAAAACAGTCAAATGAATGTAGAGTAATATGTACATCACTCATATTGGGTCTTCGATCAGTACTCGTGAGCAATAACACGCTGGACGCCATGTTTTTTGACTGAAAACTTCGGCTTTTTGAACGACTGGTGTATATAAACTACATAGAGTCAAAATAAAGTAAATACGACATACACTCATGGTGTAAAAATTTGGGGGATGATGAAAGAAGAAAGTTACAGTGAAGTTTTCTGCTGAGTTAGCACTTTGAGAGCAAAAAAGCATTGATGCCAAACAAGGTTGATTGAAATGGCAAAATACTCTGTCTTAAAGGCATTTCTGTTAATGTTGTTTCTCTACAGCATTATCATTACATGGTGAAACTTGATAAATAAGTAACATGATTCAAATAATTCATTCGAGTGAGTTACTTTATTTCAAGTTCCTTAAAATTCAAATCACATTTTACATTCACAAGAGTATCTTTTTTTGTATTTAAGCTGCTGTGATTAAACACTGTTGAGTACCAGATGTAAGAATTCCAATTTCATACTTCATTCATACATTTTGCATTTATACATTTCGTAGCTAGTTTGGTTTAATACTGAAAGAAAGGCAAACGTGCCCATTGACAAAAATATAAAGTTTGTTACATTTGAATACCAATATCCATGGGAAAGATGCTTTCTTACATTAGGGAAGAACATTAATTTTTTGAACTCGGTAACTTAGTAGTTCGAATTTGAAATGTGACAACAACGTCCAACTTTTAGTAACTCACTGTAAACAGATTATAATAATCATTCTTTAAAAACATTAAGGGCTAACAGCCTTTACTCTGGGGAAAAAATGGTGTTTTACATTTTTAAAATTGTAAAAATTCAACTCATAAAAATAATAAGAGAAGGTTGTATGCCAACGAAACAAATACAGTCCTTGCTTTGAAAGATCATTCCATTTTTCCCGCTGTTCTCAAAGCATTACGTGCATCTTTGAAAAATAAATTATTTGTGGAGAAAGTTAAGAACTTAGGATGTCCCTCGACTACGTACTTTTGAATTTCTTTAGCTACAAATGTAACACTCGTAGAGAAAAATAAAACGCGTTGAGCTCAAAAGTTCCACTTGTTCTAAGGTAGCCACTGAGGTGACGTGTACAAAACGAAGTTGAAATCTACAACAAGGGCAGAAAACGCACATCTTCGACGGAGAATGTCAGCATTTTACACCGAAAAAATGAAAAGCGCGCATTTTTTCCCGATAAAAAAACTGCATAAAACGAAATTAAAATGAATAAACGATACACTGACGCTATTACGAAACTTGGGGGACCGTAAGAATAAAAAGTTACGTTCAAGTCTTTACTTGAGGTATACTACAACGACAAAAAAAACAAAATAACCACATATCAAAACAAAAGCCGAAAAACCTTTGTCAGAATGCAAATGTAATCTTAAGAAACTACAATAATGGCAAATGTCTATTAAGAATTACCTTGTTAAACAGACTTAAAAGGAACCTCGACAAAAGACCTCTGTGATCCAAGTCTTCGAAAATCTTCGAAAACTAGACGGATGAAACTGCGAAAGCAATGCCGGTGGACCGCTTTCAATCACGGTGACAGAACATTTTTTAAAGTCTGGACACCTTTACAGCTGTGAAGAGAAGGGGAAGACACTGTTACCTGGTACGTTTTAAAACTTGGGGGATCGTGAAAATTTTAGGTAATTTAGCCTCAAAGTTCATCAAAATTAACCTCCAAATCAAAATGTCCACCATAAAATAAACGATGTAGCTTATAATCGCCTTAACCTACATGGTAGTAATTCAGTTCACATTAAACCTCATCACCAATAGACTAACCTTGATTGTTTGGCTTCTCATGTCAACATCTGGAAAGTCGGTGAAATTAATTTTCAAAACCACGCACCGCGGTTGTTTGGCCGCCCAGATCACTTTTTGGCTGTTAAGATCTTCTCAAAACAAGTCGCTTCAAGCACCTTGAGTACGCCGAGCACTAGCAATGCATAAATACTTCATACTTTCGTTCATGTCTTATCATAAAATCCGTCCAACTGCAAAAGATCGCTTTCGGAAAACTATTAATTGCGCGTTCGATAAGCAACATGGCTTCCATGACCGATCGGTCATCATTCCATTGGAGCATGCGCAGACAAAATGCCCCTGTGCTCTTTGATACTGGACATCCATCTTATAGCCAATTGACACCTGTCAAAACAAGGTATCCGCTGACCAGTGTAACGTGACCATATCGCGGGCTCAAGTTAAGACCTCATCGAGGTCAGCTGTTTTGTTGAAGTTGACCGCTGACCAGGTACTTGCTTTCGATTGGATCGCAGGCTCAAGCCAAGTGTGGGACACCCAAACCAAATCGAGGCCGTTACAATTTTTCGCGCGCTTTCTGCGGCTGGTAATTTCACATTCAGTTGGTTTCTTTATTTTGAGCAAAACAACTTCATCTTCTTCGATCGAAGTTTGTCTTTCGCGTAAAAAGCATAAAGATCAAGAACCTGTCAAAAGATACTCCGGAAGGTGAATTTTCAAGTGATGAAAGGAAGGACGGAAGATTTTTCTCAGGAAAAGCTTCAAAGATTGTGCGGTTTAAAACAGTATAATTCAACGCTTCAAGGGCTTTCACTTCACCGCGGCATCTTGCATCTCACCAAGAAAAGTCACTTAACAGTTCACCGGTATTAATGGGAGGAATGAGTAGCTCAAACTCTGTGGAAGAAGCTCTTTCTTTGGACAAACCGTTCGCTATTTTTGCGGATGCTTGTTTTTACTTTACTGAAGCTTACGCATTTTCAAGTGGTAGAAACCTCTACAACACAGGACAGTGAGGTAAATTAAATAAATAGAAGCTTAACATTTGGTTTAATCGTTGTTACTTTTGTTCAGGAATGAAACTTGTATTTTTCTCTCGAATGGAAATAAATAACAATCATCTGTACTCGTTTTGGACGCAAAGAAGTAGTTGAATTGTTTGTTTGTTTTGTTACGTTGTTTTCTTTGCAAGCGAACGAGTGTTTTTACTCGGCTTGGCTGACTGTTTTTCGACCTTGGTTCCTCACAGTAGCGTTAAGAAACTTTTACCCTTATCTTATCAACACTTAATCGCAATGAGTCCTCGTAAAATTAAGCATTAAAGGGGGAGACTCGAGCTCGAGTAAAAATAAAAAATCCGATCAAATGCATGTGCATGTGCACTTCTCAAAATCTGACATTAAGTTGTCAAAATGCTGCCAAAACAGTCAAAACCCAGCGCGCTTCACTTCGTCAAGTCTTTAAGAGATCTTCGTCGAAAGTAGCCTGTAAACAACAATTAAGTTTCGCCGTCTTTAAACATGTCGTTTGTTTGAACCGGTAAGAATCAGCGTTTGGATGTTAAAAACAGCGAAATGGGTTGACTGGCTGGCTGGTTTTGATAAATTTTAAAGTGGACGGGTCTGCGAGAGAAATGCTCGTTTGGTTTGGCAAGCGCTTTCTTCGTTATCTGGATGATGTTTTGCCACTGAGAATCATTAATTGAAGAAGGTTCTTCGGAAGACATGGGAAGTAACAGTAAAACCATCAAAGCACTTAAGTGTTTTGTGTAAGCCAAGGAAAGATTTTGTGGGAAATGGCTCTATTATTCAGCTCTGTCGCATTCCGAGTGATTGCTGTCTCAGTGATTCCTGTTGACTGCTCTAAACGATCAGGTACGGACCTCTTTTTTGTCTTTTCTACGGACATATATGTCAAATCTGCTAAGGAAATTTTCTAGCTTAATACAAGATAGTTTTGTTACCTGTCCAATTTCTGCACCTTCTCCAAGAATCTTCGAAGAAATATTATTCATATTGTGCTTTGTTTTCTTGTAATAAGTCTTATGTTTGTTGTTATATTGTTTCTGAACCGCGGTCAATTCCTGTTGACTGCTGTAAACGAAGAGTTTGTACCCTTTATTTTTTTTTCTAGGGGCATTTATGTCAAAATAAATACCGATTTTCCTAGCTTTATCATTACAAGCTATTTTAATTACTACCTAGTCTTGTTTAATTTCTCCACCTTCTCCTTCTTCGAGCAAACACTCGCCGGCATCGTACTTTGTTCGCTTGCAGTGTTTTTGTTTTGTTTTGTTTTTTTTTTTTGATCCGCTTTGAATCCCTTTACGCTTTCATCTCAAAGTAGTTAGACTCAAGAATGTCCGTCTTTTTTTTTTTTTTTCTTTTTTGCAAACGTTTACTATCGAAAACTCTTCGTTTTCCCTGCTGCTGCTCAATTGTTTTGGACACAAATTAAACTGGCCCAAATAAACTCTTGCGAAGTTGCTCGGTGAGAGTGTGCAGCTCCGATTCTAGGCTTGGCATGGCTAAATATATATATGGCCTTCAGCTTTTCTTTTTTTAATCGCTACATAACAGACTGGAATGGTGTTCCATCGAACATCATGCATGCACCTTCTTTAAGCAGTTTTAAGTCCTATCTATTACATTATTAGTGTCAATTTTAAATCAGATGTAGCTTGTGAGTGACAAGTATGTAATTTAATTAGGTTTGCTTTGGATTACTTCATGATTTTTAGTCTCAATCTCAAATCAGGGGTGACTTGTAAGAGACAAGTATTTGATTTAATTTGATTAGGTTAGCTTTGGGCCACGTTTAAATTTCACCTTTTAGTTTTTAGAATGTGTAATATTAGATAATATTCTTTGTATGGGAATTTAGTTTCTCCCAATTATTCTCCAGTCATGCACTTTTTTGTTTTGTATCAACTTAGTTGTATTCACATGACAAAGTATTATTAAACTTAAAACTTAAAATTAAACTTAAAGTAAGCTCTTTCTCATCAATGTACACATCCTTTGGACTTCCTCCTCCTGCATACAGTCTTTCAATTAATTTTATTAGTAGCTGGTCACCAATCTTGTGGGATGTTTGGATGACATTTGGCATTAATGTTTAATGGAATCTCTGATGTTTGATGAAGTATGTTAAGATCAAGTTAAGATGGCTAACGGATTTCCAGCACTTTTGCTTTGATGAATCACCTTGATAGTGGTATCAACCAAATGCCCAATATATTATTATCAAGTTGTTTGGTCTTGCACTTAACTGGCCAGAAGAGCAGCTGGATTTCTTTTTGAAAACACTGTAGGTGCATTGAGTGATGAGCTTAATGTTAGCAAGCAGTTTTTTTTGTGATAGTAAGGTCAAGAAGTAATTGATCAAAATAAATATCTTGGTCTTAATTCATGGCATCTAAATATTTTTATTGATTTCCATGTATCTTTCTTTCATAATTTTTTGTGAGGCATACATATATCCAGAGGATACACAATTTCCGATTTCTGACTGTCTCATGGGAGGCTGTGGATAATTGAAATTGCATTCATTATGAAGTGATGATCTGAATCACTATATATCTGATGTGATACTGATTCCAAGGAGCAATCACCAGACTTCTCCACCAATTTCTAGTGGCTCTAAACCATACCTAAGTAGCTAAGTATGTAACTAAGTTCCCTACAGTTGAACGGGGAAACAGACCTGTCCTTAGGTATTGCTCTAAGATGTTAAGAAATGTTTTGTTTTAAAAATTTATAGATGAAAACTAGCTTTGCAGGTTCTTTTTTACACAAGGTATTAAAGATTATTTAAAAAAACCTACCTCAATATTTTTATTTTGCTTTTTTAACATCTCCAAACTCAGTTTGGAAAGGAATTTTTATTACGTTACTCAATAGAACGCTTGTTTTTAGGAGGGGTGGGGGTCCAAATTCGTAAAAGGGGATTCATATCTGCTAGCAGTTCTGGACTAGGGGGTCCAAATCTGATCCACAAGCAGATCTGGACTGGAGGGTGCAAATCCACGTGGGGTCCAAATCCACTGTGCCACTGGCTCAGATCACCTTTCCATACTATTTTCTACAGCATTGGGTCTGTAGCTTGAGTGAGGTCAGATGGGTGATATGACAAGCAGACTATATGTAAATGCCAGTAGAAAAAGAATGCTTTTGGAGCTCCGCTTTTAGGCTTGGCTAAATATATATATTATCGTTGTGGTGTGATTGAAAGCCGTGTGCTTCAAAGGAATCATGCGGTTTATTCCAAAGTATTAAAATGCCGCCCTAGAATAAACTTCATGGGCTTGATTGCTGCAAAACTCAGGCTAAGTCATCATATAATTTGTTGACCATATTTTTACCCAAGCGACTTCAACCTTTGTCAAAATTTTCCACCAAACTTCTTTTTTCCGGATTCCGAATTCCGGATTCCGCATTCCACGTTTTAGTTAAACTCGTTTTCCAGAGGCCTGGATACTAACTGTGGTATCGATTTGCAATAATCTAATCGATAAGAAGTTTTATATAGGTGTATACAAAGTCCTATTTGTGTGAACCAAGTCAAATATTTGAAACAAGTTTTGTACGTGTGCCTCAAGTTGTATAAATATTCAGAGGAAGTTTTATATATTTACAAGATGTTTTGTTTATTTGGAAACAAGTTGGATATTTCTACATCGAGTTTTATCTATATGAAACAAGTATTATATATTTCGGAGAAGTCTTATATATATCAAAGAAGTATTGTGTTTATTTGGAAACAAGTTGGATATTTCTACATCGAGTTATATCTATATGAAAAAAGGATTATATATTTAGGAGAAGTAATACATATCAAAGAAGTATTTTTGTCCGTTTTGGCGCGTCATACGTACCTGATGCAGTATCACCATCACTTGCCTGATCTGTTAATTTGTGACTGTTCGCTACTATTCGCACTATTCGCTATTCGATTCGCTGTTTGCTATTCGCGACTATTCGCTATTCTGGTTTTCCAGACACCCCTTTCTTTTGGCTGTTTTTGGAATATTTCGAAAAGAAAGGCAAGAAAATTGAAATTTCGAAACCATGGCTGTGTAAATCTCGTTGCCAGGTTATGTCATTTCAGGTAACAGTGCACGCTATAAATTCCTCACCCTCCCCTCCCCCGGTATATAGCTACAAGCAGCCTTAATTATTTCCTTCTCTTTGCTGAGTTAAAGGAGCACTTGAAGTTAAATTTACACGTCAGAGACTCTATGAGGCGCTTAATCTCGAGGGCGCCGGCTGTCACTGGTTTTCTTGCCTTGTCTGATTATAAATTTGACGCATCTAACTCGCGACTACCAATATTTGTCGCACGTTAGGGTAAGACATTTGACGCTGCATCGGTAAAGTTAGCCGACTTATCATTGTTCATCCCACACAAAATTAACTGATTTATAAAACGGCTGCTGTGTAAACCAGCTTGTACATTGAGTAAATATCCCAGTTGCAAGTTAGTGAGTCATCACTATTAGTCAACTCGGTTGCTCACTTTTAGACCGAAAAAGAGATGTTATTTTACTTTTAATAAATGCTAATACTTTGCCTCCTTCTATCAAGAACTGTTTCGCTTTCTTTGTTTAACAAAGAAAAGAGTAAGACGCTAGTGCCTCATTATAAACTCACAGGTTTCCTGACATGTAAAGGTGTTGTGACCTGTAACAAAGTATGGCGTCTCACGGAGATATAAGGGCCATTTAAGACGCGTCTTATCTAAGACGCGACTTAAATAGGACGCGAACTGTACCGTTTATACCTTCGCGTCCTACACAAGACACGAAGATCTCGTATAAATGGTTCGCGTGCTATTTTTGATACAGCCTCGCTTACATGCAATGTTGCTATTAGCAACTGTTACAGTCCGAGAAGGCGCGCCGTAGAAAGAAACAAAAGCGTGCTGTCCTGTCATTTTAAGAAGGAAGAGACTTTTCAGAGATTTTTATTTTCTTATGAAGACCACGCGTCCACCACGTTGTTATAGAAAATTTATTAACTCGCCGTAGCATGCAAAGAATGCAACAGAAATCGAGAAAAGTCGGAGTAAAACGATCGACGGATTGGTGCGACTGATGGCATGTTAAAGAAGGGAGATGCTAAATTCATTGCAAACTTTTGGCTCTCCCGGCCATCTTTTGCAAAGCCTTGCAACCAATTACACCATACGCGTCTTATGTAAGACGCGACTTAAATAAGACGCGAACGCTTATTTTGCACCATTTATACGATCAGTTCCCCTCTTTTCGGGGACAACTGCGACAAATTACTAAAAGATAAGTTACAAAGATTTCAATCTCGTGCTGCTAGGGTTCTTACTGGTGCCAGTTATGTCAGTTATGATATTCGTTCCGCTGAAATAATCGAGACCCTCTCTTGGGACACACTTGATGTGAGGCGGCTCCGTGTCAAATCAACATTGATGTATAAAATACTAAATGACGACACCCGCCCGACCTCAAGAACTCTTTTGTTAGAAGGAATGTTGATCAGACTAATTACCATCTTAGAAATATTTCTACTGACAGATCTGACACTTCCTAAACCGAAG
>JAEMWC010000304.1:25000-40000 GCA_016490735.1 Pachyseris speciosa | reverse complement strand
ATCCCACCATTCCTTTTAATGTCAGTGGACATCTTCGCCCGTCAGGGCATTTTGACAGAATGCAGCCAGCTACCAGACTATCTGGAACTCTCACACGAAAGGTGAGTCCTACATTTCTTTTCT
The DNA here is from genome assembly GCA_016490735.1 of Pachyseris speciosa. NCBI lineage: Eukaryota > Metazoa > Cnidaria > Anthozoa > Scleractinia > Pachyseridae > Pachyseris > Pachyseris speciosa. Next base: position 39,877 of record JAEMWC010000304.1, on the reverse strand, counting down.
TTTTCTTTTTTTTTTTTTTTGTAAAATGTAGCCTAAGTTCATTCAAGTTATTACAGAGCACCATAAAAATTAAATAACTTTTAACAATCATATTAATATTTCACCTTTACTAAACAGGTACCTTCTTTTTGGATTGACATTTTGGAGTGGAGGGCACTACAGAGGGGCTGTGTTGGTGAATGGAGTATGGCATCATTATAATGGGCTGTGGGAGAGGAATTCCAGAGGGCAGGGACTGCAAAAATGTACAGGGAAGCCGTCAAGTCCAAGTGGCTTCCTCCTCTCTCACTGTGTGTACATTTTCGAAAAGATTTTGCATTAAAAAGTGGCCTGTATCCTTTGATCTGTTGTGAGTGTAGAATAATTTATAAATCACAAAAACAGATAATGAATCAAGATTTCACTGTTAAAAAAAAGCAATATTCGTCTAAAAAACAAATTCGTGCAGGGGGTTTCACCTGGAAAAAAAATTCCTGCACAAGCAGTGCGCGAAAAAAAAGAATTCGTAATAGCTGAAAATCCCCCACCCCTCCATCACTTTTCTAATGGTCCGTCCCTAAATGGCCCTATTGTTCGTGTATTTTTGCTCTGCACCGAATTGTTAGATGACGCACGTGTATTATTGTTAGAAACTTAAACTCACTGACCCAACAAACAAACGTCTTCTGTGCCGTAGCAGGGTATGCCTTCAACCGAGCGATCATGCTAAGTATGTGCATATTTTTCTGCAGGGATAGAATGCGAGTAGTCTATAATTTCGGCGACGGATTGTGGGGCGAGCGAAAGACACGCGCGCGCGAAGTTGCGAGGAGACGCGACGCGAGGGGAGCGCCCAAAATAGGCTAGTTTCGAATTGTGGGAGAACAAAAGAACCAAGTCGAGGTTCAGGGGAATAATTTGCATTTTCCTTTGTTTTTGACAACAGTGCGGAGTAGTAAACCTAAGTAAAGAATCTATCATCGTCATCATTAAGCGGGATGATGCCGGTTTATCAACGTTTCGACAATGCCTCGATCATTCATGATGTTCATTCTTTGAACTACGCGCTTCGTATAGCGAAATTCCATTTACAGCGGCTACGTACTTGACAAAAAGCCATGTTCTGACAATAAGTTTTTAATCACCTTTACAATAAAAAATACGGTCATTCAGTAGATACTGGGGTCTGTTCGTAGATGAACACTATCCGGTCCTGGAAAGCATATACGGGGCCTAATACGGACAATCAATTCAATCTTATCTCACGTGGCCGTGATTCTTTCTCGTGTTCTCACACTCTTAAGTTTTTCTTTTTGGACAAAACTTGCATACAAAACAAGAAGCCGTAGAGCTGCACTCAAGCTATGAAATGACTGCATGAGTCATTAGTTCCGTCACTAACAGTTCACGGTAGTTCACATGATAAAATTTTATGATTTTATTCTTTAAAGCGTGCCTTTCACTTCTTCAACTGAGCCACTGAAAGCCACTTCATTCTGGATTTCATAAGTTTCTAATGTCATTCATTTCATGGATGAACTAAGGCCACTTGAAGTTCAAAGTCTTACAAAAGGCGAAAATATGTCAGGGCTCTGTTAGCTTGACCCAGTGTTTATTCAGTATTTACGTCTTCGGACAATTTTGCTCAACATTATCAGTTTACCAGTTCCAGCACTAGCTTAATCTCCTTCAATGTGACTACTGTTGCTCATTATTCTTATCTAGTCTCATCTAGCAGTACTAAAATGAAATACCTCATCCAGCGGGACACCTCATGCTGTAGAGCACCTATTAAAGTGCCGATAACCCCAAAAATCTTTTTCACTCAATTAAATCTTTGTATGGAACTGAGAAAAATGCCGCAAAAATTTTTGAATTCGTTTAAAACAGCGATTTTTTTTATGATTTTTTAAAGAGCCGGAAAATAGCCCTTTTTGAGAACACGACCGAGCCGCAGAATCATTGAAAAGGGTCTGGGAATAGTGTAATTTGTGACGTCTTTCCAGGCCATTGATCGCTATCTTTTTCGAAACTGTTACTGCTTCGGAATGCCAGATAAATGCGTTGTTTTCGGTTGTAGCAACGGGCCAAACAAGGTTATAAGGGTATATCATTACACCCAGTATCTTTTGAAGCGGCTGTCGATCCGAAGAAACGCAATTAAGCGGGAAAAACCGAGTAATTACGCGGATTAAACAGTCAAGTTTCCCGTAGATTTCTTTAAAACGGAGAATTTTTTCAAAAGATCGGGGTTTGAAATTCCGTGGCAACCTTTCACATGTGTACCAATGACGGAGGCTCTGTGTTCTTCAATTCGCTGAAACAGTTCTCTTGATCTCTTCACAGTCTTCAATGTCAGGGAAAGCTTGACTGCGCGATATACTTTACATCCGTGAGAGGAAATCGAAGTTGAACACACAATCAGACTGAATTCGCGCGAAAGTATTTGTTTAGGACATTTAAATGATTACTGTCACCGGGATTTTTGCTGTTTTTGATTCAATTCTACCCAAATTACTGCCTTTTACCTGTTATCGTGCAAAAAATGCTCCTACAGAATCAGCAACATGAATTCCAATGAAATTTTATCAGGGAGCGATAATATTTTTTGGGTGATTTTTCAATGTATAGCTTGAATAAGAAATACAACATGATATAAATGCATGAAACCCCAAACAGAAACTCGAAAAAAATCCGAGTTCCAGATTGGATTCGAACCCACGACTCTCCACGATCTCAGGACGGACGCTCTAACCAAACTCTATGTTGAGCAAGGGTGAAATAAGGGCCTTGACTGGAACCGCATTACGCGGTCACACAGCCAAATAATTACCAGCCCGCTCATAACTGCATCACGCAGTCACATTAAAGCATAGACCCTTTTCATAATGGCGCCCGACAAATTATTCTTTTATTCTTATGATAATGAGCCCTACTAGCCTCGTCAGCATGTGCAAAATTCAATAGAATTTTTTCATTAAAGTGAGGTTAGTAGGGCTAATTAACACATATACAAAAGAATAATTAAAATCGTCCGCCATTATGAAAAAGGTTTATATCAAAGGTGCAACCATCCAAGACCTCCAAAGTGAGTGAAATAAGAAATACAACATGATATTAATGCATGAAACCCCAAACAAAAACTCGAAAAAAATCCGAGTTGCAGATGGGATTCGAACCCACGACCCTCCGCGATCTAGACGGACGCTCTAACCACTGAGCTACTGGAGACTCTATGGTGAGTAAGGGTGAAATTTGGGCTTTGACTGGAACCGCATAGCTTTTCAATCCATTTCCATAGCATTTTTTAGCATAGCTTTTCAATCCATTTCCATCCTCCTCATCTTTGATGGAATACAGGAGTTTAAAGTGTCAATGCAGTACTACAGTCTTTGGCAGCAAAACTAGACCATTATTTAAGGTTTCCAATGATGCATTGGCAGTTTTAAGCTTTTCAAAGTGATGGTACAATAGCGTGATACTGCCCCTTTAATCGCGCGCACACTAATTCGATGGCAGTGAAGTTATAAACAACCGTTTAATTTAAAGTTGAAACGGCCCGCGTTGCATTTATCACTTGAAAATGGAATCAAGATGACCTTGAAATGTCGTGTAATATCGCTGTTTTGGTATCAAATGTATTTCAAAAAGTATTTTTTCCTTCGTATTTTGGATCACGTGGTGCAAATAAGGCAATATATCCCGTCCGCGTCGATATTTCTCCTCCGATTTTCAGTTGCAAAAAACGACAAAACAAAGCTAATTTCAAATAACATGAATTCTAATAATCACTGAAATTGTTTATGTCATTCGCAATCGTCTTCAGATCACATTGTTTTCAATATTGTCACCTTTCAACTGTGTATATGCGATATCAAAATTAATCAGAGAGGGTTATAAGATAAATGTGTAACTTTCTGGCTCTCTGATATATCGGAGGATAATGTCCTTAGCTGATAGATTGTCCTCATCATTTCACAATTGCCCTCGAAGCGTTGCTTCTCGGCCAATCTATCAGCCGCGGACATCATCCTCCGATATACCAGCCACCGAAAGAGTTTTAGTTACTAAATACCTCATGACTCCACATCTGATATTGTTGTGGAGTCCGATGCCATTGTCCATCAGTGTGCCTTGTCATGTTTCAAGTCTGTAACATTGTCTGACGTCTCGGAATTACTTAGTAAGATGACCATCAAGTCCTGTCCTCTTGATCCCGTCCCTGCTTCTGTTTTGAAGCAGTGCACATCAGTTCTTTTGCCTGTTATGACTCAAATTGTAAATCAGTCTTTATTTTCAGCTGTTTTTCCAGACTGTTTTAAGCTTGCATTGTTGAATCCTCTTCTCAAAAAGCCCACACTTGATGTTGAAGTTTTTTGGAATTTTCGTCCTATTTCAAATTTGATGTTTATGTCTAAACTTACTGAGAAGGTGGTGGCATCTCAGTTGATTAATTACATTTCTAGTAATGGACTTGATGAAATACTACAATCTGCATATAAACAATTTCATAGTACCGAAACAGCTTTAGTCAAAGTTTTTAATGATATTATCCTAGACGTTGATAGGAATAGGACTGTCATCTTACTTTTATTAGATCTATCGGCCGCTTTCGATACGGTTGATCACACTATACTGATTGAGAGATTAGCAAACCGTTTCGGTCTTTGCGATCTAGCTCTGGCCTGGTTTAAATCATACCTGAGCGACAGAACTCATTTTGTGAGCATTCGTGGTGCGCGGTCTGTCACGCGTTCGCTGTCTTGCGGAGTACCACAGGGCTCCGTGCTCGGACCGATTTTATATCTGCTCTATACCTCCCCACTGGGGGATATTGTCAGACAATACAACATGGGCTATCATTTCTATGCTGATGATACTCAGTTGTATCTGTCTTTCAATTCTCTCAGTGGGGATGATCAAGCTTATTCTGTCTCTCAGGTTGAATCTTGTGTTAGAGATATCGACCGTTGGATGTCTTGTAACAAACTTAAGTTGAACAGGTACAAGACGGAACTGCTCGTTATCAGTTCAAAATATCGGCCACGCCCATCTTTAGATAGTATCCTGGTTGGTGATCATTGTGTAGAGCGGTCTGACAAAGATAGGAACATAGGAGTAGTTTTCGATGAGACCTTGTCACTGGATAAGCATGTGAGTTTCGTTTGCAAATCTGCTTTATTTCATCTTCGGAATATCGCGAAGATTAGAATGCATCTGACTTCTGAGAGTACAAAGACCCTCGTCCATGCTTATGTTACTTGACGACTGGACAATTGTAACTCGTTGCTCCTCGGGTCACCGGAGTATATTACTCAGAAGCTCCAGCGCGTTCAAAACTGCGCTGCACGCCTTGTAGCTGGGCAACCTAGGGCTGCGCACATTCGCCCCATCCTTAAGGAGCTACACTGGTTACCTGTGGAGCAGCGAATTACCTTTAAAGTATTACTGTTAACTTTTAAAGCTCTCAATAATCTGGCGCCTCCGTATTTAAGTCAACTTATAGTCCCATATAACCCTACAAGAAATCTTAGGTTTGCTGGCAAACATTTATTAGAAGTACCGAATGTGCGCCTGAAGAGCTATGGGGATAGGGCCTTTTCGGTCGCTGCCCCAAAGCACTGGAATGATATTCCTTTAGACATTAAATTAAGTCGATCAGTCGATGTTTTTAAATCTAGATTGAAAACTTATCTTTTTAGACTTGCTTTCAACTGACTTTTTGTTTTCGTGCTATTATTAGTTAGTTATGATTGTAAAGCGATATAGAGCTTTTGTATATACCGCTATACAAATAATAATAATAATAATAATATTTATTTATATGGCGCAAATTCAATTATACAATTTTCAAATGCGCCTCACATATATGAAGTCAAATCAACTCTAAATAAATCAAATCAAATCAAATGTTGGTTTTTGTGGAGAGGGGAAAACCGGAGTACCCGGAGAAAAACCTCTCGGAGCAGAGTAGAGAACCAACAAACTCAGCCCACTTATGACGCCGAGTCCGGGAATCGAACCCGGGCCACATTGGTGGAAGGCGAGCGCTCTCACCACTGCGCCAACCCTGCGCCAACCCTTATGATCCATCAAGATACATTTTGTTTTTGTCTTAAGGTACTTTCATTTCACTGTTTAACTTCATGACGTCACTATCGTACCGGGGAGATGCTTTGCAAGAATGTTTCAAAAAAATTGCTCAAACGTTGTTTGCTGTGTCTCCATTTTTGTTTATCCCCTGCCGGGTTAAAGGTATATTTTCAGACGCTAAGAAAGACGTACTTGATTATTTATTTATTTAGTTATTTATTTGTTTTTGCTAACTGGCTTTCGTATATCAAAGTGTACAAAGCACACCGTTAGAATATAGTAGGATTAAGTCCTGCTATGTGGAAGTACCATCTTGATATTAAAACACAAGGGAAGTAAACCGTTCCAGGTTTCAAATGATAAAAAAGGGAGTGTTTTAATATATTATCTTATATGTTTATCGTTTTAGACGGTGATTTGAAAAACCAGTGAGAAATCCCAAACCAGACCCACACAAATGAACGAACCGGCCGAAATCAGAACGAAACGACTGAACGACCAAACGGCCAAAGAACCAGACGACCGAAACAATGAACGACCGAACAAATGAAACGGCCGAAAGGCACAACGAGCCGACAGCCAAACAACCGCCCGAACAAGAAACGACCGTCCAGCCGGAACAGACGATCAGGGCAACAGGGAAGGGATTTACTCATGGTTGATTGTTTTTTCTCTAAATTTAAAAATTTTTTAATAACTGTTAGAAAAGAGCAAACGGGTGAATACTCCGAAAAGATTTGAATGTTTATAAATACTGCATTAGGAAACCTGACTTACCATTGAGCGAGTCTGGTTTTACGCTCGGAGTTACTACTATTACTATTATTAATCCCTTCCCTGTTGCCCTGATCGTCTGTTCAGCTGGAAAACCAGCCGGTAAATGAACTATTAAAACCAATTACCAGTTTTACTTTTATAGACATAAAATTAAACGCTTAACTGTAAACACCTAATTGACTTTGATGGTATCGAGCATTAAAGAATTGAATAATTGCAGTATCCACATTCTGTAGTAGTCCACGGAGCAGTCCTTTCTTGAGCCTGTGAGTTTGGGTTCATCTGGTCGTGGGGCCTTTGTCGCTCCAGATACACACCCTGTGCCCTCAGTCTATTCGTTTTTAGGATTGTTCTGGGTTGTTCATTCTTTCATTTGTTCAGCCTTTTGCATCCTGTGTTTCGGTGGGCTGTTGGTTTCTAAGTAAATCGTTTGGTTGTTGTGGTTCACTGGGTTGCGCTTTCCTGGTTGTTCTCCTGCGCAGAACTTTGTTATGGACTGTTTCTTGACCTTACTCTTAACCAAACCTTTAATTTAAAGTAAATATTAAAAATACATATTAAAACACATCGGAAACCCATTATTCTTTTTAAAAATAATTTATCCGTGTGTTTTAATATTACGATGGCACTTCCACATAGTAGGACTTAATCCTACTATAATTATTACAACGGTGTACATATGATTTATTTATTTATTTATTTTCTAACTGTATTTTTACGAACTTATTTTGTTCATCATAAGTTTCCTTGTTCGAAATCAAAGGGAAATAGTTTGTCAGTATTCAAGGCGTCGTTTCGTCAAAATGAACTCCAATCTCTTACCGCTGTTACCGAGCACCCCTCGTTAGCTCTCGTTGTCAAGCTGGCAGGTATGAAGATGATGATGACGATGACGACAACGATGACGATAACGATGACGACGAGGACGACGACGACGACGGCGATGATGATGGTAATGATAACGACGACGACGATGATGATGATGATAATGACGACGATGATGATGACGACGACGACGACGATGATAATGATGATGATGATCATCATCATCATCATCATCATGATTGGATGATTGAGGAGCCAATTGGAGTACCCAGGGGAGGGTTTTAGGGCTTTTAGCATATCGAGTAATTTAAACACTGCTTCATATTTCAACTGACAATAGGTGTGCGATCGAGATCTAGAATTCGTTACCCACTACTGCTTCATAAGCTTTCAAACAAGAAAGCAAGCAATTTATGCGCATTGCCGGCCTTGCTGCCTCAGACTAGCGATAGTTCATTAAAAAAGTAGAAAGTTAAGTAAAAGTGCCTAAATTTTTCTAACAACTTCCAAACGCTTCGGGCATAGCCGTTCATCACAGTGGAATTATGTTTATTCCTGCGAAGATACATGCATCAAGAACACGATTTCCACCCCTAAAGTAGTGTACAACCTTTTAAGTACGTTTTCCCCCAAAGGAAACGAGCCTTTACCTGCAGTTATATGAAAAGAAACTCGCGATACACAGAAAATGGCTCTGTTGAACTTGTGCCATACAAGCTTGAGGCCGTATCAGTTATCAATATTTGTCCTGCTAATTTACATCACTAAGGTCCTTGAAGCCCAGTCTTCAATGACAAGTCGCAGATGTTGGAAAACCAGTATTGAAACACTCTTGGAACTGGGACAGCAAAAGTTGAAATAGATCGGAGCCCGTATTGAGCTTTCTTTTTCTTATCACTCAAGTTCCTATCGCTCGCTAAGTCTCCGGCGGCGGGTATCGGGCGAATAAAACGCAACATTGCCAGTGTTTACAAGCTATACCTCTAGATTGATGAGATCAAAAGTGACCCGGCCTCAAGCTAACTCAACACCAACATGACAACCAATTTCAATAATGACTTGAAATATGTAGTCTCAACTCTCGCGAGGGAGTTCAGCACAACATTCTATGTCCAGACAAGAGCCACAATAATCCTATTAATTATCCTATTATTAACTATCATATTATACACCCTGTAATATTCTTATTAACTATCATATTATACACCCTGTAATACTCTTATTAACTATCATATTATACACCCTGTAATACTCTTATTAACTATCATATTATACACCCTGTAATACTCTTATTAACTATCTTATTGTTCACCCTCTTGACCCAGAATAATGGGCCGGCAGCTTCATCGCAGTAACGTTGAGCAGCCATGCAAATCTTGAAATTCCCAGTAGTGAAAATAAAACCTGAAAAATATCCAGGCTTGTACGGGTGTGGAACCCATGACCTCTGCGATACAGGTGCAGTGCTCTACCAACTGAGCTAACAAGCCAACTGGGAGCTGGTCATTTTGTTGGTTCGTAATAAACCCGTGAGTTTCAGTTTCATAATAGCTTGACATAGCCGCGCCTCACCTCTCGCAAGGGAGCTAGTTCAGCACCGAACATTCTATACCCAGAAAAGAATCATAATAATCCTATTAATTATCCTATTATTAATATTATCATATTATTATAATCTTGTCAACTATCCAATTAATAATCCTCTTGACCCAGAATAATGGGCCGACAGCTCCATCGCAGTAACGTGGAGGCACCGATACTTGAGGGTACCCCATACTTTTTTCGTGAAACGTGATTGACGTTATTTTTTCCTCGTGAAACGTGATTTAAGTTTTTATTTATTCGTGATTCGTGTTTGACCGTGTCAAGTCCATTTTCACGTGAACGTGAAAGCGGTTTTTGAATTAAGCGTGTCACGTTAACGAAGACATAAATTAAACGTGATTCGTGAACGATCCTGTTTTGCGTGAATTAATTTAAAGTTATTTCAGTGTTCTGACCCGTAATTGAGCTTCCGTCATCTTTTGTATTAAAATATTTGATCTGCGATGGAATTGAGATATTACATAAACCGTTTTGTCCCGTAATTCGTATCTGTGAGACTTCTGTTTCTCCTGTGACGTCGTCAATGACACGCCATACATCAATGAACCCACGACCGCTCTGAGTCTGCTCTCACCTGCTACCATCTCTGCGCGAAGGAAAACTGTTGAAGTGTTTCACAAACAAGGTGATACAAGATTGTTTTCTATTTGAAAAACTGAGATTACTTCGTTATCTCGTTTTGCTGCTTGACATTCTGCGGAAGAAAGCCGCAGAGATGTCATCACACGAGTTGGTTGGCGAATTAAAATATCCAAGTCGCGAAAATAAAATATTCACCAGTGGCACCGACAATGAGGTAAATAATTGTTTTAGTATATACTAAAACGGTGGGATAATAGAGCTCAAAAATGGTCATTTTAACTCGTTTATTCCCGTCAACAATTACTTTTTTTACGCGCGAACGATCGAATTGCTCCGTGGTGAAAAGCACTTGTTAGTATATACCACACAAGTGAATAGTGCTTTTCGCGCTCTCTGATTGGTTAACTCGGAGGTGATTAGCAAGTACTATTCACCTCCACTTCGGTGAATAATTGTTAACTATCCCGAGTTTGAGTGGCCAATCATTTCGCACGAAAAACACTATCCACTGTTTTAGTATACACTGAAAAATCGTATAAGATTGTCGGCAACAGTGATAGACTCCGTGACAGCCCCACGCTATTCTTGATGCTATGAATTTTTTAAATCCTTGGTACTGCACTAAACCATCAATCACCTAGTATCAGCCGAGTGGTTCACAGCCCTCAAAGTCGAGTACAGGTTCTGTAGCATGAAGCCTTAGCGTCATTTTGGGGGTATTGACCATACCCCGGCATTTTTTTTGAAAATCGTCTGCAAAGAACCGTTAAAAGTCCTCTCAGACCTAGTGGCATTGAGATTACAAGTATAACGAGCTGTCTTTGGAGTGTAAGCAGCCTAAACTGGTTACTCGATGAGAAACATTAATCCGTGAATTTGTTTTTCAATTTAACGTGAAACGCGAATTACTCAATTTTTGCGTGAACGTGAAGGAATTTGGTGAATTATCCGTGACGCGTGAAAAGTCCCAATATTTTTCCGTGAATGAATTTTACAGAGGGGTATAGGGGACCCTCCTACTTAATTTGAGTATTTCGAGAAAGTGATCCTTAAAATTCCCTTGCTTGTGCTGCACTTAGTTACCTGAATGGACTCTAATTTCAGCGCGGCCTTTGCAACGCCAAAACTCTATCTTTGCTGTCGTTCCAACATTTCTGTCTTCTCAGGAACCCAATAAGGCTCGATTTCCGCCGCTCACTCGGATCTAGGCTTTCCAGCTCGGACCCGAGTGAGCGGCGGAGATCGAGCCTAAAGGCCCGGCCAAACGGATCCAACATGTTGATGCAACATCGTCCAACATTGTTGAATCCAACATGTTGCACTCGTTTGGCCACCATGTTGCACGATGTTGCATGATGTTGGACGAAGTTTGATATCCATCAAACATCGTCTTCAACATCATCCAACATTTCTTTTGTTCTCAGGTATGAACAACAATGTTGCATTCGTTTGGCCACTGTTTTCAACAATGTTAATGCGCGCATGCCCACTAAGCTGACTTTGCGGTATCCGTATTCATTGTTTATACTTGCTTCGCGCGTTGCCGAGTGTGTGTGAAAAAAAAAACAGTATCACGAACGAGCAAAGTTTTCAATCTTTCGACGAAGAGAGCTCTAACACAAGTGATCTCTCTTCAAAAAGAAAGCGAAAGGGAAAAGGAGTAGCTGTAACTGTAGACCAACGAAAGCGAGAAGATTGTCTTACGCGGAGGTCGAAAGGCTTAAGCCTGGTTTTCACTAGCAACGTAAGCACAAGCGCAAGCATACGTAACTTATGCTAAGTGAAAACGAACACTACGCAAGCGAACGCAAGCATAAGCGCAAGCACTAGGAAAAGGAAAAATTTTGATCCTTGCGCTCAGCGCTTGCGCTTATGCTTATGCTTTGCGTTAAGCCCGTTTTCATAGTGAAATAAGCGCTCTTGTGCTTGCGCTTATGCTTGCGCTTGTGTTTGAGTCACTAGTGAAAACCAGGCTTTACGTAAAGTTATCGGTCTCGCAGCATTTTCTGGGCTACCAAAGACAATATCGCACGGTTTTGTTTTCTAAGGAGTCTTGGTAAATTTTGGTCCCAATCCCTTGAGACCAAGTGCTAAATCCAACATGTTTCATTCGTTTGGCCACCTCGTTCAACACTGTGCAACATCGTCCAACAATGTTGGATTCAACAATGTTTGATGATGTTGCATTCGTTTGGCCGGGCCTTAAAACCTAATGAGCTTTAATTAAAGATGGATACCAATTCTACGCTGACAACCTTCCATCACCTCATCTCACGTCGAACAGCTTCCATCAGCAGCTAGAACAAATGCAGTATGATGCGTGTTACCCGATAATGCAGTTAAAGGCAGCCAAGAGTTCATCAGCTGTTATTGTGAATTCTTGTACCCTACCGATACCCTCCGCAGAATGCGAATAACTCCTTCAGAACAGTGCACTGATTCAAGGCTTTCTTACGGTCAAGGATGTCTAGTGGGCGAGAGACATTTCTTGCTCTCCTGAACATACACTGTGATCAGGATACTGAAAATGATACTGTGGTTTATAATTTTAGCAGACTGAAAAAAAAAGCATTGTATGACGCCTGTTGCTTCTTTCTGCAGATTGATCAAAACAGACAATAGAATCCTTACTAAAAATTAAGAAAGAAGCAGAATATTTCAATCCAGTGAAGACGAGAAACGGTCAGTTGGTACTAATTTATGGTATGTCACTTCACTTCATGCGTTTTGAAAGGCTGTGTAATTTTAAAACTGCATTAACTGCCTGGAATGACTGAAAACAGTTAGCGAGGTTTCTACTCACCGTCAAATAATCATCATTTTAGAAGACACGCCCATCACTGGTGCTAACCTTTTATTAGTTGATTCGTGGTGGGCTGCTTGAATTCAGCGCTCGCCAACAGACAAAATAAATGCCATCAAAAGGATCGAGAAGGTAAGTCAGCTATAAAGTTAAAGGGTCTGATGGTCCGATAAGCGAGCTCCACTGAGAAAGAAATCGAAATGCGCAGTGTTATCCATATTCTTTTCCGTTCCTTTTTCCTTCACTTCGAGTTACGGATGGGGTTTCACCGAAACAGTGCAATTCTATGGGTAGAGCTAGGAAACGACTGAAAAAACAACTGGATTGATCGGATTTTTGACCAAAACAGTCCCCTGAATGAATTTCTGTAACTTGCGATGTGGGTAAGGCTGTAGATCACACTCCTGCTTCAGGGCCCGCGGAGCAGTTTTTAAAGTGGGGGGACCGCTCCCGCGTTTTCAAGTGAGGGGAGGGGACTAACTCTAAAAATAATTAAAACGCATATAATTCCGTTAAATTCATAAGCTTTGTCCAGCAGTTAACATATTTTATTAACTCAAAAAATCAAGTGATATCCCTATTCTACACTTTTCAACTCAATTCCAACATTGAGAGAAAGAGGTTAGTGACAAAACAAGCTTTGTAATCACACTTAACGTAATCTGTAAACGAAGGTAAAGTTATCATAACTTTGGTTCATTTACTCGAATCGGATTCTCTGAATGTACCAAAATTCCTTATTGCCACTTCAGCAAGGCAAATTTTTTCTGTTCTGTCTTTGTGCGTGTTTCGTACTGTAAGATTACTGAACCTTTCTTGAGTCTTTTCCTTGAGCCTTTGTTGAGTAACTCTTCTGTGAAGAGTCACTTTCACACACAACATAGAACATTTTATAATGCGCCTTATCACTAGAAGTTACCCAAAGAAAATGGTGGAATAGATACTCTCAGAAGTTAACTATGCGGACAGAAAAACAGCTCTAACACAAAAACAGAGAACGCACAAGAAGCTTCTACCCTTCGTGAAGCAATTTCAACCATCGTTACCATGTTTGAAAAACATACTAATGGACAAATGATATCTAATACAAGAACAACCATTACTCAGAGAGATATTCAAGGAACCTCCCTTGATTTCGTATATAGAAAAGGAAAATCGCTTATGGAAATGTTTGTTTTACACGATGGGTACCAAGCAAGGGTCGGCGGCGTTGGTCTATCAACCCAATTTTAATCACCAACAGAAGACTACAACTAAGTGTTTGAGTAACAAGGATCTGACACCTCTTATTGACGATGGATGCAAAGGATGTCTTCTGTGTGATAGTTGACGTCTCATCGGAAATAATTTTAGCGTTTTAGCACTCAGTTTTAGTATTATAGTACTTAGCATTATAGTATCATAATTTTAGCATTTTAGCACTTAGTTGTAGTATTTAGCTTACAATTTGTAACAGATCGTATGGGTTTTTATCTAGTTAATTATTGTATCAACTTTATTTTTTCAAACTCTAGGTGTCCCCTATTAGTAGAGGGCTTACCCCTCGGCTAGCTTCTTCACGACACATAAATAAAGTTTCTATCTATCTATCTATCTATCTATCTATCTATCTATCTATCTATCTATCTATCTATCTATCTAAACATAGTGGTTTCAAAACTGATTTATTCCATCAGACAGGATCGCAAGGAAACAATCATAAATTTGGATGTTTTTCCGCGACGTCTGCCGCCACCTTTAGCCAAGCACAATTATCCCGTGAAAGTACTTTCTTTATTTTTTCCACAAAAAAGTGGGGGAGGGGGGGGGGCCTAGCCCCCCGGCCCCTCCCCCTGCGCGGTCCCTGTGCTTTGACCAAAAAGCCAAGAAGTTTGAAAATCAAAAACGAAAAACCGACTTAACAAAACTAAGAAATTTTTATAAGCAATGAAAAGCAAATTTTCTGAAAATTTATTATTGACACTTTGCCCGATATCTGATGCGGCTTGTGAATAGCATCGTTCATTTTCAGTGGTGAAATTGTCCTGAATTTTTTTATGCTCATTCTTTACTTAGTCCTGGTTAAGTTAGGTTTGTTTCATGTTATACTCTTTTGTGCCTTTGGATGTTGTCCTTCAGTAAAAATATCCGACGGGGACCTTATATACGAAATGATGAAATAAAATGAGTGAAAAATGTAAGAATGAGTAAGAAGTGTGTGGAAATTGTGCTAT
>JAEMWC010000304.1:0-20000 GCA_016490735.1 Pachyseris speciosa | reverse complement strand
AAAAAGAATTTCTGAGCCCCCAACGGGAGTCGAATTCATGACCTTCCAGATTACCGGTTGGACGCTCTAACCACTTAGCTGTGGGAGACTCGTGGTGAGCGAGGTCGTAAACTAGGTTCTTCACACACTTTATCCAAGTCTCCATTCCATTTATCATATATATTTGGATATGGCAGGACATGTGTCACACATAAGAACCTAGTTTATGACCTCGCTCACCACGAGTCTCCCATAGCTCAGTGGTTAGAGCGTCCAACCGGTAAATCTGGAAGGTCATGGGTTCGACTCCCGTTGGGGGGCTCAGAAAATTCTTTTTCTGAGTAATTCGACTTGAGAACGCCTCTTCATTATTCACACTTTATCTAAGTCTCCATTCCATTTATGTTACTTGCGTTTTAAGCTCATGGAATGACAAAAATAAGAATATAAAAGAAAGACTCGGTCATGACCTCATCTCTAACTAATCATCAATGTTGATTCTCACAAACCATGTTCACTTTCTACGAATTGACTCAAAGAAGCCAAACATCGTTTTAAATGATGATAAATAAATGAAGGCTTCATCTCAGGTTTTTTCCTCCACTCATCATTGTGTAAACACTTGCCGTATGTTTCCTTGACAGAATTGATCATGTCGCCAGACTCACCAATTCTCCATAACCCAAAATACCGTGAATAAACTGAATTCTGTCGCTCCTAAGGCCAAATCGTCTCGATCTTTTCATCTGCTTGGAACGTTTCAGTCTGAGGAAGAAATCATAAACTGTGTCCATTCAAATAAAAGCTGCTGACTGGTACATTCCGTGGTGCTAGCTTATATAATCATAAACTGTAGCCGGCGTTCTATGAAGGCATAGTTACTGAGAGGGAGACTAACTCCACTAACTATGATGAAGGATACCGTTTGGTACTTTAGCGCCTGGTGATGTGAAATACTTAACAAATAGATCAGTTCCATTTGACTGTGCGTCACTGTACTCTGATAACGCACGGATGACGTCAAAACGTGGTAAGAACAAAGAAGTACGCTACGCGCCGTTGCCGAGCAGCGTGACTGTACTCTGATAACGCACGGATGACGTCAAAACGTGGTAAGAACAAAGAAGTACGCTACACGCCGCTGCCGAGCAGCGTTACTGTACTCTGATAACGCACGGATGACGTCAAAACGTGGTAAGAACAAAGAAGTACGCTACGCGCCGTTGCCGAGCAGCGTGACTGTACCCTGATAACGCACGGATGACGTCAAAACGTGGTAAGAACAAAGAAGTACGCTACGCGCCGTTGCCGAGCAGCGTGACTGTACTCTGATAACGCACGGATGACGTCAAAACGTGGTAAGAACAAAGAAGTACGCTACGTGCCGTTGCCGAGCAGCGTGACTGATGTTCTTACCGCGTTTTGACGTCCCTGCGAGCGTTATCAGAGTACCTATGCACTGACAAATGGAATCTGTTTGATTTATGCACTGTTTTTGTGCATACTTTAATCAACAACTCATCCAGATCAATCATAACGCAAGGATTACATCATTCATGGTACTAAAAGGTGGTTTTATTGTCTTCAGTTATTTTTCGTTCCCACTCTTGCCACCCTTTGGTGGGCAGAGAGGTTGTTGTTTACGGTATCCTTCAATTCAGGGTGCTATGGTGGATTAATAAGCCCTCATCTCGGTGGTTTTATTTAAGAGGGAAATTTGCACATTAGTGCGCGGTAAAAAAAAACTGTGTTTTGCGGTGGGACGAAAAACCTCTCACAAACGAGTTACCGCGCGCTAGTTCTCAGTCCTTACGCAACTTTCGAACATACACATTTTCTCTTTTCGCCGATCTCAGGCTTTAGTGTTTTTCCATCTACAATGGAGAAGCAGCACAATAATAGGAATTTCTGCTGAACGATTGATAACAGAAAACGTTTTGACAAGGATAAATTGTAACAAGGAACTGAAATTCAAGAAGACTAGCCTCGGAACGCCTGGCATATTCCAGCTTTGTGCGCAGTGCTGTTTCACTATGGACGCCGGTTAGTGTTTGACATGCCAGTATCCAGAAGCTTTCTCTTCTTACATTTTACCTTGCTCTTAAGCTTACTGACACCAGTCTCCAGCACTTCCAGCACTGTATTTATACTTTGATGGATGGATGCTAACACTCTAATGGCGCCCAAACATTGTTGAACAAGTTATGACCTTTTTTGACACAGTAATAGTGTGGGTGTCTCGAAAACTCAGACCTCAGACCCCTGAAAAACTCAGACCCCTGGGTGTCATGAAAACTCAGAACCCCGAAAAACTCAGACCCCTGGGTGTCTCGAAAACTCAGACCCCCGAAAAACTCAGAACCCAGTGGGTGTCTTGAAAACTCGGGTGTCTAGAAAACTCAGACCTCGAAAACTCAGACCCCCGAAAAACTCAGACCCCTGAAAAAGTCAGACCCCTGGGTGTCTCGAAAACTCAGACTCCCGAAAAACTCAGACCCCCAAAAAACTCAGACCCCTGGCACACCCTGGTGACCTCTGAACCCTGGCAAAAAACTCAGACCCCTGACAATTGAACCCGTGAAGTGATTTATCTTGTGAGTGCTTTTATAGGATTAGTCAATTCAGAACTTATTATATTTTCATTGTTTGTCACTTTATCTTCGAGAGTTCAGTTATTCATATCATAACAACAAAAGCAGCGTGATGTATGTTACCCAAAAAAATAACCTCTGGAACTCAGGATAGACCAATGTGAGACTCTTGTAAAACTCTGAAAACCATAATAAGACTCCACGAGACTCCGTTCCTAAATCGCTTACAATCGACCCCGGAAAAAATAACATTTTATTTAATTTCCATTTCAAAACGGCCAAAGGAGTTTGACCTACACTGTGAAATTGACAAGATGGCAAAAGCTCGCTTGTCTCGCACCCAACGAATCTTTCACGAATAACTTCACAAATATGCTGCAAATACATGTATTATTCGCGAACAGACTAATCTTATGAAAGCAAAACTCAAGGTAAATTTAATCACCTCAAGAGTTCATAAATGTATTGTTCATATGAAATCAAGCCCGGTGGAGAGTAGCTCTGAGCAAGATCTGCAGTGGGGGTCTGAGTTTTTGAGACACCCAGGGATCTGACTTTTTTGGAGTCTGTGTTTTCGAGACACCCAGGGGTCTGAGTTTTTTAGGGGTCTGAGGCTTCGAGACACCCAGGGGTCTGAGTTTTTCGGGGGTCTGAGTTTTCGAGACACCCAGGGGTCTGAGTTTTCGAGACACCCAGGGGTCTGAGTTATCGAGACACCTGTAACAGTGTCACCTTTTAGAAAAGCCCCTTATTCTAGCTTTACATGTTATTGTAATAAACACAAACATAAGCTTGATGACCCCTAATTTTTATTACCAACAGTGATTAGCATGTTGAGATCGAACATTTTGCAAAGTTTAAAATAAATAGGTAGAGGATTCTGA
The DNA here is from genome assembly GCA_016490735.1 of Pachyseris speciosa. Lineage (NCBI taxonomy): Eukaryota > Metazoa > Cnidaria > Anthozoa > Scleractinia > Pachyseridae > Pachyseris > Pachyseris speciosa. Next base: position 16,546 of record JAEMWC010000304.1, on the reverse strand, counting down.
GCTAGTTAATTGTACTGTACATTTCTTGCTGACTGGACAGTTTTGATACCACTATCACAGTATCAGCATATTATGTACATTAGGACTGATCTAGAGTTCTGGAAATCTTCTGGGAATCTTTGTTTATACTCTAATCTTGCCTTATTACATGATTAATTTACAACTTAAAATAAAATTAGAGTACTGGATGCCTGGAATATAAGCAGTTTCTGCTTCTGCTTTGCTCCTTAAAATGTACTCAAGAGACAAAGGAAATAATGATTTTCAGATTAATTTCTTCATGGCTTGCCTTTCAGCTTTTCACCTGGTACATGACTTGTATTATTTCTCAAGTATGCAACAAGCATTACTTCACAACACCTGCTTTTAAACAGTTGACTGTCTCTGATAGATTTCATGACACTCAGGGGGTTGCTTTTTATAATAAGAATAATAATAACTGTCTTTGCTAATCGTCCTCGCAAAGTACAGCAAGGATGCAGCTCAACAAGGTCTAACCAAAAGCATATATAAGGTGCCTCTGGCAGCCACTATACGGTCCATGTAAGACTTTTTTTATTTATTTATTTATTTATTTAATTTATAATCAATTACATAACTTCACAACATTACGATGCACTAAGTTACGGTACATAACATTAAAAAAAACGTTACATTACATTACCTTTCCATTTTTAAACAATTGCTAAAAAAAAAAAAAGAAAAGGAAAACAGTTGATGATGAAATGAAAGAGAAAAAAAAAGGAAAGATGTGCATGGTTTTGCCAATGTGGTACTAATTAACTGTTGGATTTCGGTGTATCGTAATGTGAGAGGAAGAGAGAGAAATTTTCTATTTTGGGGGAAGTCTTACGTGTTTTGCATACCCAGAGAAAAAATCTGGCAATCAAAAAGTAGAAGTCTACTCTCTTGTTCTTGTTTGGATTCAATCCTAATACTAGATATGCCGTTAGATTAATAGTATTTGAAAGCTCTCCACAATTAACTGCCCATTGCTTAAAATCTTGCCAGAAAAGAGTGGATACATTACAAGTCCAGAAGAGGTGAATCAGAGACTCCGTATCATTTTGACAAAAAGTGCACTGCTCATTATCCTGTAGGTTTATTTTTGTTAAAAAAACTGTTAGTCGCTAATCTCCTGTGTAGTAGCTTAAATTGGAAGACAATTAGTTTTGAGATCCTTGTACACAGAAAAGATGATCGATACACTGTGTCCCAATCAATGTTTTCTTAGGTTTCGAGTTTGCAGTCCACGACCCATTTTCTTTGAGCTTCGATCGGTTTTTTCTGCTTTTTGCCAACGAGAATTTTATATGCTAGTCTGTTTGGTTGTCTTGTCTTTAAAAAAGTATTAGTGAAAGTTTCGTAGTCGGTGGTAACACTGTGTAGGGTTTCTTTGTTGCTTTTCCATAAGGCTTTAATCGCTGATATCACTCCTTGGAAAGTAAGAAAATTTGTTTTGATATTGAAACGTTCTGTAAAGTCTAAAAAAGATAAAAAAATTCCTCGTATCTTTCATCAGATGACCCATGTTTCTAACTCCTTTTGAAGACCATGATCTATAGTGTATGGGTTTGTTTCCGACTCGTATAAGAGAGTTTTGCCAGAGATTTTGCGCTTTTAGCTGCTCAATGGAGAAAATGTTAGCCTCATATTTAATGTCCGTCCAGATTCGTAGTATTTCTGAAATAAAGGTATCTGATATTTTGAAGTATTTTGATAAATCTTCTTTGCTAAGGTTGCCTCGAAAAATTTCCTCACCACCAAAACGTTGTAATTCCAGATCAAAAAAAAGTTTCCATTTTCCATGATTTTCTGAGTCTAAATATTTTGTTATCCAACTTGACTTGAGAGCTTTGTTGAATAGTTTAATGTCAATCATTCTTAGCCCTCCATTGCTGTAGTCACTAATCATAATATCGCGCTTTATTTTGTCACCTTTACCATCCCATAGGAAGTTGAAGAACATACTATTTATCTCTTCTATAGCACTGTGGTTTGTTGGCAAAGGTGACAAAACATAAACAAGTTGGGAGGCAATAAGGCTTTGTACAGCAATTTTACCCAGTAAGGTTAGATGGCGCAATTCCCAGCAGCTTAAGCTATTTCTTACCTTAGTTAGTTTTTCACTATAGTTAGCCTCTATAGTAGTTTCAGGGTTGGTCGACAGCCATATCCCTAAAGCTCTAACTTTGTCTTTTACCCATTTAAAACCTTTTTCCGGGTTGAGATTTTCTTCCTTTCCAATGTTTGCACCGACCCACAGAGCTTCCGTTTTCCTGTTGTTTAAACGGAGACCAGAAGTTTCACTAAAAAGGATCAATATCTGTAGGGCAGTTGTGAAGGAGACACTAGAACCGTCCAAAATAAGTGTAGTGTCATCTGCGTATTGGCTAATTTTGATTTCTTGTCCTTCAATTGTTATACCCTTGATATTTTTATTTTTCCTCACTGTTTCAGCTAGTATTTCGACGCAAATAATGAAGAGGTAAGGAGAAAGGGGGCACCCTTGTCTAACTCCTCTTTCAAGTTTAAAGAAATCACTAGACCAACCGTTGTTTAAGATGCAGCTTTCTGTATTGTGGTAAAAGAGTTTAATCCACTGAATGGCAGATGGACCGAAATTATAATGATGTAGGGTTTTATTTAAGAAGGACCACTCTACTGTGTCAAAAGCTTTTTCAAAGTCAAGAAAAAGAAGAAGACCAGGAATGTTTTTTGTGGCCGTATACTTAATAATACTATCAATAAGACGAATGTTTTCTCCAATGAATCTACCTTTTAGAAAGCCAGTTTGATCATTGTCAATAAGGTTTGAGAGAACCTGTTTGAAACGGTTAGCAATGCCTTGGCTGCTATTTTATAATCGCTATTTAGTAAAGATATCGGACGCCAGTTTTTGATAAGGCAGGGATCAGCATCTTTCTTTGGTATTAGTTTGATGATACCTCGTCTTGAGTCACTGATAGCTGTCCTGTTTGATAGGCATAGTTTAAAGACTTTAAGAAAAGGTCAGCGATGTTGGTCCATGTAAGACTTTGGAGCACAGCCTACAGCCAGCTCGAATAAGCCGTATGTTGGTTTTTGCTGAGGGAGGAAAACCGGAGTACCCGGAGAAAAACCCTCGGAGCAGGGTCAAGAACCAACACAAACTCAGCCCACTTATGGTGTCACCACCGGGAATCGAACCTGGTGCCACATTGGTGGAAGGCGAGTGCTCTCACCACTACGCCATCCCTGCTCCCCTAAATCCTTGTACTGTTGAAGGGGCACTTTCACAGCGCTTTTGGCTTTTAATCATTATTCAATAGCTCTGTTCATAAACAAAATCTCTCAAAATTCAGTGGGGAGAAACATCAATCTTTAGTTTCTTGGCAATTTCTTTAAAAATATAATGTGGTCTAATAACTTCAAAACATTAAATGATCAATGTGTCCTTAATGTCCATAGTGACAGATGACAGTCAATAAAAGCTTCAGTACAAAAACATGCAATGTACATGTACTCTTTTGTAACTAAACTAAATCAATATTCTTGGGATTCCATTGATACAAAAGCAAGGTTTTGCTTTTTGAAATCAACATAGCATGGTTAAGTGCTGGCCTTTAAAGCAGTGGAGTGGATTAAAATTTGATGCGTTTAACACGGTTGAAACAAAACCAACTGGAACAGATCACCTCTTTCCAAAACTTTCTTTTAAGCACTGTTGAGCCGCCATCTTGTGAAGAGGATGCAGAAATCTCACAGAAATTTGTAAGTGTAATCAAATGGTGATGAGTGACATTAGGAAATAATTTCACATGCATTTTGTGAAAATTAAAGGCCGGGGAAATTACATGTATCTCCTAATTTCATGAGTATACCATTATTTAATATCACTGATGTGTAACAAATTTCGCTCACAATTGTAGGTTTTTGGCTTGTTTATTGTTTCAAGAACTCCAGACATGTTGGATAAAGTTCACAATGTTCTGAATATTTCAAAAGAAAGCCCCTTAGAATCTAGCCTGCTTGGCAGGCATAGAAACGGGAGGGGTAGGGAGAGAGAGGGAAAAAGGGAGAGGGGATTGGGGAGAGGAGATCCCCTTCTTCCTTTTTCCCTCCCCCTCCCCTTTCTTTGCCTGCCACGCAGGCTACTTAGAATCTTCACCTTACTGTTTATAAAATGTTCCAAAGTGGAGTAAACTGTGAAATCTTCCTTACACAATTGGTTGCTATTTGATGATGAACGAACTTAAAATGGCACCCGCATGTAGAATTTGAGGCCAATTTTTTGTGCTTTTGACTTCAAGTTAAGACATTTTGAAGTTTATACATGTAAACTGTTGCTGAAAGTTGATGACACAATCCAAAGCAAACTTCCCTAGATGGAATTTAAGCAAAAATGTACTAAGTTAAAACGTTAAGAGCTGGCAAATACACTGTACATCCATAACATCTTCACAGTCAAGTCAGGTCAAGCGTACCCCCCTAGATTACATTAATGAGTTGATTATTTGAACATTGAACCCGTTAGTAGTTTTGAATAATGCAAATATTCGATTCAAACTTCGATTGCTGATTGGACTAAGTGAACAAAAGATGCTCATTATATGGGAAATTGAAGCATCCAACGGTGAGTGGAAGTGATAGGTGAAAAATGGTATATTAATTGTAAATGTTATTATCGAGCAGTTTTTTTGCTTTCTACATCCCATAGAGCTTGTTGAAGTCTTATTCGTAATAAAAAGATTTCAGGTGAAGTTCTAGCAAGTTTTCTCGTCAATATTTTTGGTTGTTTACAACGCTGTAGCTATCAGCTGTGTTTAATTTCACTCCGTACAAATTTATTATTGTTGGATTTTAAAGGGCTAAAAAACTTGGTATACTCTATTAAAAGAGATGACAGAATTTAAGTCTCGTTGGTCGAACACATTTTTCAAACACATCTAAGGACACAGTCCAATCAGCAATTGAAGTTTGATTCGAATATTTCAAAAATTAATGATTACATTATTCGAAACAACTAACGGGTTCAATGTTCAAAAAATCAACTCATTAATGTACTCTAGGGAGGTACGCTTGACCTGACTTGACTGTAAACCTGTGGTGCCATCTTGTCATTGAGATATAGGAAACAAGTTTGCCATAATAAGGTTTTAATTTCACAGAAATTAATGCTGAAAAGTTTAGGAGTAATGTGTCATCCAAGATATTAGTTTAATACTGGCACTCCTCACTCTCAGGGGGTTTGGGTGAAAGAGAATGGTAGCCAGGCCGTCCACATAAAATTGTTGCGCCATTAGGGTCTGTTTTAAAATGTGCAACAAGCTTCTAGAGCTTCTACTTTTATATGGGATTCCACAACCCCACATTTAATGCTCATGTGTTTAAGGTGGGGGTAAATTGAATTTCTGTGGTGTGTAATTTTAAGGAGTTTGTAGAAGGGATTGTAATGAAGAAAAAATGTTTTGTAACACTTCCAGTTAGTTGCCACCCCCAAAGGTACTGCAGGTTGCTGGGGAACTGTATGGTGTCTGTCCACTAATTTCTAACTTCAAATTCCTATTTTAAACCTTCATTAAATCTTCAATAATAATAATAATAATAATTATAATAACTGTCTGAGCTAATCGTCATCGCAAAGTACAGCAAGGACGCAGCTCAACAAGGTCAAACCGAAAGCATATACAATGCGCCTCTGGCAGCTGCTATACGGTCCATGGATGACCTTGGAACACAGCTAGCCTACAGCCAGCTCAAATAAGCCGTATGCTGGTTTTTGCTGAGGGAGGAAAACCGGAGTACCTGGCAAAAAACCCTCGGAGCAGGGTTGAGAACCAACACAAACTCAGCCCACTTATGGCCTCACCGGGAATCGAACCGGTGCCACATTGGTGGGAGGCGAGTGCTCTCACCACTACGCCATCCCTGCTCCCCTATTTCCTATTTTCCTAAATTTAACTAATCCTTTGAGAAAAATTATCTCTTCCCAAATATACCCAAAAATCACCAAAAAATTCACAAAATATTGCACAACATAGCTTTGTGAGATGAGGTGAGGGATTTTTGATTGCTTGCAATGCGAATGAGATATCAATGTGAAATCCATGTTAAGCGGCTAAAACACGATGTTTATAGGCTAACTCCCACCTTAAATTCCATCATTTCTTAAATCACAGCCGGTCAATGTCACTGACAGAAATAATATTTATTTTATGATGTTTTGACTGCAACCTGAGTCATAGCCAGCGGTTTGATACATTTGTTGAAAATTACTTAATAGGGGACTTTACCTTTGAGTACGAATACCAGATCAAGTGCAAGTACGACTTTCAAATTTCAAACCAGCCACCGCCACAGATCCCTCATTCTGCCCCTATTGCTTAATAAAGAAAATAAGATTTTAGAAACAGGATTGATATACGAAGTGCTTATGTCAAGCATGCAAACCACATTTAAAAAGTCGTACTCATACTTGATCTTGTCAAATCTAAAGGTCCCTAATAACATTTGTACGACAATGGGCATGTTGATCTTTTCAGGTCTTTTTTGGTGGGGAGAGTAGATCTATTTTTATAAATTATTTCAGCGATTTTTTTTTAATGTGGTCTTACTTGAATTATTAAAGACACTGTGTAGCTATGAAAACACTGGCTAATTTTTGATCCTGCATTAATGCATCCTAATGCCATCTATAGCAATTAACAGAGGATGGTAAAAAGCCTCAGTGGAGGAACATAATTTGTGGTAACCAATATTCAAAGACTGCTTTTGCTCTTTGAAGTAAAATATTATTATAATATATAATGCCATGATAGCATATATACATGTATGGCATCATAAAGAGTGAGTAGGATCAAAGTTTATTAAAGGGATTTACACAGTATATACATGTACATGTATTAATATATAACAAAACAAAATGAAACAGTTCATCTCTTTCAAAACTGCTGAGACCCCTGTTGGGAAGAGTGGGCAGAAATGTCACTCAATTTTGTTGCAAATGTCTTTGGGGAGCAGGGATGGCGTAGTGGTGAGAGCACTCGCCTCCCACCTATGTGGCACCGGGTTCGATTCCTAGTGATGCCATAAGTGGGCTGAGTTTGTGTTGGTTCTCGACCCTGCTCCGAGGGTTTTTCTCCGGGTACTCCGGTTTCCCCCCCTCAGCAAAAACCAGCATACGGCTTATTCGAGCTGGCTGTAGGCTGTGCTCCAAGGTCATACATGGACCACATAGCGGCTGCCAGAGGCGCCTTGTGTATGCTTTTGGTTCAACCTTGTTGACTGCGTCCTTGCTGTACTTTCCGTGGACGATTAGCTCAGACAGTTATTGTTATTATTTATTGTTATTTGTGCATTCCGCCACTGAAACTGACTTTGACCTTAGGGAGTAGCCTGTCACTTGTAACTTTATTGCACACTCCTGAATAAGGTTTTTCAGTATGATAAACAATGATAAAATACAATAAAAATAGAGTACAAAATAAATATGTACAGTAGAGTATATTAAACAAAATATAAACCTATGTGTTAAAATTATTCTTTTTAAAAAAAAAACCAAGGCAATATATTTAAACATCTTTGTTTTTAAAGCTTCCTTAAAGTTTGCAGGACCTTTACACAGTTTTAATTTTTTTATCTAATGAATTCCATAAGTTCACTGTCCTATAATGAAATGATCTCTGGCCAGCAGCGGTCTTAAATGAAAAATGATAAAACAGTAAAATAAAATACAATAAAAATAGAGCAAAAAAATAAATATAAACCTATGTGTTCAGTAAAATAATATTATTCTTGTTTTAGAAATTCATTTATAAACAACTTTGTTTTCATTAATAGCCTTCTTAAAGTTTGCAGGACATAAGTTACACAGTTTTTTTTAATATAGGCTATTTCTGAATAGTCTTTGGCTTCCTTTTCAAAGAGATACCTCAGTGGTGCACTACCATTTCTATGAAAATTATTGCATGTGAATGGACACTAATTTTCATATGAAAAGATAAGCACTAGGACTCACTTTGAAAAAGAGCCAACAGGTAATTTGAAAACGGCCTACAGTGTATTCCTTATCTAATTAATTCCACATGTTCACTGCCCCATAGTGAAATTATCTCTGACCAGCAGCAGTCTTAAATAAAGGAATGTTTAATTGTTGTGGGTTTCTTGTTGTTCGGTCAGACACCTGTTCTATAGTCTCTGTAGGGTTTTATGATGACTGGTACCTCTGGAGTGAAAGAGGGTGGCAGCCACACCCTCAATACAATAATTATTATGGGGTTTGTTTGAAAATGTGCAACAAGCATTTCTCATACAGAACTATAATTATAATGACTATGAACTGCGTCATTGAGGGGCCAGGGATCAGTGGCTGACAAAGAGTAATTTTGTTAAAAATATTTGAATTTCGCTGACAGTAATGTTTCTTTCAGTAAAGCAGGTTCACATTGTAGACCATTGTAAGTCAAGCATGACATGATTTATCTGTAATCTGAAACCCCTTGGTGGCTGCAGGTAGACAAAAACATGGTTGTGATCAAGTAGAGTCCTTCTCAAAGAGGCTGGAAAGAGTTTTTAGCTGCACTCGCCGCAATCTACACACGCCATAACTTAATAATGCACACGTCAGCTGAATGAATCAAAATCACAATTAAAAAGTCGCACGTGCAGCACACCGGAAGTCAAATGCCGCGTAAAATAGCGTGAACTGGAAATAAAATCTGCGGAAAACATTTGTTCTTAGCTCAAAATTTTGCATGGTGACCTATCCTGATTTTTTGCATGCAAGCACCATTTATGATGGCACTTCAAATATAAATGTTTCAGGGAAAATTATCTAGTACAATTTTCTGTAAGCCATAAAAGAAGTTTTTTTCTGATAAATAAACTTATACCACAGGCTTCCCAAGCTCAGGAAAGGCTAAGAAGCGAACTTTAAGCCAAATTTTTCGTTCCTCATGAGTCTTTCGACCGCCAAAGCACATGTATATGGAGTGAAATTTATTGGGCTTTTATATGGAACTGTTGTTTTTATTGCAATTCGGGACTTTTCCTTTTGAGGAGAGAGCGATGTTTGGAGTGACGTCTGGCCAGCGATTGACGCGATTCATGGAGTGGTCTGCCTTCCCCTTCTTTTAGAAGGAGAGACAACGATTTTGAATAACTTCTCTAAGTGGCGTCAGAATGGCTTCAAAATCGGCACAAGAGACAAGTATGAGACACATTTGAGGTAGGAAAACTTTATTTAGATAGTTATTTACAAATTTTTTTTTACAATTGGTGACTTTCCCATACAACTTTCTATATAAACAAGCTGTCCCATACACGACAGATGCAGAGTCGAATTTTGAGCTTGGGAAGCCTGTGCTGATACTAGATAACTTTTTTTCACATTGTCTGAAAAGTTAAAGAATTTTAAAGGGAGCTTTCCAACAAAGAAATAAAAACGGTAGGCCATCTAATTAGTTTTTCAGATATAATTTACAAAAACTGAAATTTAAAGGACCTTTTCATGGACCAGGCATGTTACCATAGTAACTGATATGACATCATAAGTACCCTTAAAGTATAGCCCAACAATAGAGTTGCAAAGATCGAGACATAGTTTGCCCACACCATTCAATGTCCTTCTTTGTAACCTTTCATCATTTTACAAACACTACAGCAATGAAAAACCCTTTCAAGCCTCCTTAATACATATCTAAATTTCCTGGAAGCAGTGGATGAACAGTGAGATTGAATTAAGTTATAGACTGAAAGTCATCCAGTTTCTTAAACAAACCACACAACCTGCTTGTGACTCCATCTCCAACTGATGAGCATTGCTGATTCCTTGGATGCCATGTTCCCCTTCATGCCTTCACAAAGAAGTGATGTACATCAGTCCATGTCACTTTTGAATGGGTAACTGAGATTTACAACTCAGTTCAGTTTTATTCCATCACTATTCCAAAACTTCATGAATCAGTTAATCAGCTAATGTGGTGATAATGTATAGGTCAAGAAGTCTGTGGATAGAAACATTCACGAGAAAGCAACTGATCAGGGTAATTTTCTGTGATGTACTGTTCAATTTATTTGTTTATTTAATTCATCTTATTTGTTTTATTCTTAACTGTTACTCCATGGAAAAAATCCTTTACATGTATTTGTAGTATCACCATTTTAAATCACAGTAGTAACTGTTCATTTTATTGATGTGATAATTAATAATTTAAACTGTCAAATCCCCCACCTATGCCCGTTACTGGAGTTGTGATAAAGTTGGTATGAAGTTGTTATGAAATTGTCATGGAGTTGCTACACTGTGAAAACATGCAGTATGCTATAGGTGGAATGGTGCTGGTTGTTCATAGCCATATGAAATCTTCATAGCAATTCCATGGACTTTTTCTTTCGGAAAAACAATTTTCCTATGGCTGTGAAATAGCTATGAAAGGGAGCTGACTTCATAGCATCATCTTAGTTATGAAGTGGCTATGAAGTAGACATGAACTGACTATGGGTTGGCAATGAAGAAGACATCAAAGTCCTATGAAATTGTGAACTTTTCAATAAAGTGTTCATGGGTATTTCATAGACAATCCTGTTAAGTATAGTGATACTGTTCATTATGGTCTCCATTTAATGTATTTACTTATTAATTATTTATTCCATTTATTTTGTGTACTTTCCTTTAGTGGAGTTTATCATGCTATGCAATGTGGTTCTAGCTTCCGAGTCTGAATGAAATCATTGAAAATGTTAGTTTCTGAGTGGTAGGTTATAAATTTTTTAATTGAATGATCTTTTTAACTGTGTTCATAAATTTGCCTTTCAAACTGTTATGTTTCCTAATAGAAGCACTTTGCTATTGTCATGAAGCATATAAAATGGCAATCTACCCTTTATTTCCATAATCCAATGCAAATTGAAAGCTTCTGTCATACTGTTAAATTATGTTCTGTAAGGCTGTCCTGTAGGTTTATTCCAATTTATTTTTTAGTGTCTATGGCTAAATTTATGTGGCTTAAGCCACATAAAAATGTACAATTTTTATGGCTAAATTCATTTTTAAATAAAACCATCTGATCAGTTATTTGTCTAATACTGTTTGTTATGCTCTGTAAGGCTGTTCCTCTTTGAGTGCTTGAATAAAATTTACTGATATTTATCATGCTGTGCAAGGTGGTTCTCGGTTTTGAGTCTGTGGATAAAATCATTTAAGTATTAATTTCTGATTGGTACATTCCTTTCATCTTTTTAACTGTGCTAATCAACTGGCCTTTCAAACAGTTGTAGTCCAAGGACAAAATCTTCATTTAGGCACTTTATTATTGCCATGTCTTAGAAGCATAAGATGGTTTCACCTTCTACAAAAATTAATGTTCTTTTAACATTTCAAACACAACAGGTACATCATTAGTCATGCCATTTAATACTACATGTCTTTGCTCTGCACTCATATTTTTGGCTTGCTGTCATATTTAAGCAGGGTTATCTTCAATTAGTACATACTTGTGCCAAATGAAAGTACATATAGAGTAATAGTACACAGATAACCAGTGTGTTTCATTGGGTTGTAGTGTTATTAACTTTGCATGAAAGCGTGCCACTCAGGTCAATGAAGTGTCCATTGTCCGTACTGACCTTTGGCATATTAATGCAAGACAAAATAAGCTTACATTGAGCTATTTGTCAGGACAAATAAAACTTCCACAATAAGCAGGTGTATTTATTAAGCTGCCCATAAACTGGGGTTCCACTCACAGTGAACATGATCATAATAATATTTTCATAGATTTTTACATCTTATTTTGCTAAAGAACTTTTAAGAACTACTACCATTTTGACAATTATTGGTAATTCTGTAAATCACGTACCTCAGTCCTCCGTACCACAGAGGTGCATGCAGCTACTTCCCAGGTTATCATGGCCACTAAAGGCTCACTGGGGACTGGTAATCAGCCCATCACCCAGATTCCACCCAATCCTGAGATATGTGTTGAGACAGACCACAGCTCAGCAAACCTACTCTATTCCATCACCTGGGGCTTGTGTAAGATTGAGGTTTGGGAGAATTTGAGTGCTAATCAGACCTCAAACAAACACTCATTACAAGAGTTTGACCTCAAACAAACACTTACTACAAGAGTTTTCCCAAACTCACATGAACAAATTGACACCAAGTTAAAAAAAATCAAACACGAAAATTATTCAGAATTAAACCCATTTATTACACTCTTTGCATATATAGCTTGGTACAAATATGACAGTACTGTTGTAAAGTACTTGAGAACATTACTAAATTAAGGCTGGCAATTACACCACACACAGAAATAACTGTGTGATTGTTCTTTTAAGAAAAAATGAGATCCCTGCATGGTCTCACACTTCTTCAGCAAATTATTTTTTCCTACAGAGTACATTTCATTAAAAGCACCAGTCACTACTTATAAAAATAATGTATAATGAAATTAAATGTTAAATATGAAGTATAACATTCTTGATTCACATGCATTAACTCCCATCAATTGTTTTGAAAATACACTTTATCACAACAAAAAATGGAAATAAAAAAGCAAAATTCCTAAAATGATTACTATACAAATTAATGTACAATTATATTGCTCAAAACTAAAACGTTAGTGTCTATATTTTGTATCTGTCAGCTTTGCTGCTGTTTTGCAATTTGAAGGCTTTTTCTACAGAAAAAATTGAAGACCAAGAGACCTACATGTTTGCAAGAAATTAATTTTTGAAAAGACCAGTTGCCTCCAGTAAGCAAGCTGTTCACCTTCCTGTACTTCTTTATGTCAAAACTTCATAATCAATTATTAACTATTTCATAAAATTACATATAAGTTTATCTAGCACCCTTGACACTTTCTCAATGCTTAACTTATCACCTGGTAGAAAACTAGTCTGTCAAAAAAATATATACACATAACATGCAAAATGTTCCCAGTAAATCAACAGTTTGTTTATTGGTATTTAAACTTATCATTTCTTAGAATGTTCATCTAATCCTTTTATTTATTAGCTAATAAAAAATTGGCCTATCAAAAATATGTCACACACAATATAAGATTCAGGAAAAAGAGTTTGAAAAGGTTTGCCTCATAACAGTAACAAGACATAGATTCAGCTCCATAGAGTGGTCAAATACAACACAAGATTGTTTTCAAGGTTTTCTTCAGTTCTGAATATTAGAGCAGCATTGTTATTTGGTAGCAAAAAAACAATAAGCATTCCTGAAACACGTGAAATGGTTCGGGAAGAATAAAGCTTTTGTCTAAGGTCACACAAATCATGTGAGCTGATCATGAATTAATCAGGCAAATTAAAACTGCTTGCATGATGAAAACACTTGGGACCCCAAAAGGCAAACACCTACACTTTCTATGTTATTTAAGATTATGAATTTTGTAATATACTTAACTGATTTTGGAATTATGAAAGTACTCATTGAAAATGTTGAGCTGTGTTCCTAAATAGTTTCACAGCACAATGACTTTTTCATTCCAATGATCCGCAACACAAATGCGACCTTCCATGCTCACCGTAAACCCTGTTATCCATCCTGTTCGGTCGAGTTTCATTGTTCGCTGACACTCGCCATCTTTAGTGTATACTGCCACACACAGGCGGTCTGTTCCTCGTTCTTCACCAGCGACGATGACATGTTCACCTCCTGGGTGGCAGGCAACACGATAATAGTAAGCTTCTTCGGTCTGAACACTGAATTTATTCAGCTGCTGACCATCCTCGGTGAATACGTGGATGCAGCCATCACCCTGTCCAGTACCAGTACCCGGCCATCAGGACCAGAAGTGATATCTCCTGCATCCTTCAACTCCTCCGCTCCAATGCTACGAACATATCCTCCATCAAGTTCATAAGCATCAACCCCTCTGCGCCATGCCACCAGCACTTTATTCCTGCTTACCGTCAGTCTGTCCCTGTCCCTGTCCCTGTCCCCGCCCCTCTTCACAGGAAACTTTCGCAGCTGTTTCCCAGCGCTGTTGAAAACCAGCACATAACGAGTAAACCTTCTCTCTTCTCCCTCGGACCGAGTCTCCTTCAGCGTGACCAGTGCATAAATATTGCCCTCCTCGTCAGTGGCGACATCGCAAACACGGCCTAACTTTGTTTCACCATCGTCAGCGTTTGGACCGATCTTTAGAATAAAATGTCCGCTGCTGTCAAACACCTTGATAGTGTTATCCAAACTGTCTGCTATAACAAACTGACCATCCTTTCTAGTAGCGATACCCCGTGGGTTATACAGATCGTGTTCTCTTTTACCCTCCTGACCAAATGACCACGGTACACTGAATTCCTTCATACCTTGTTCCTGCAGCACTGTAGCAACTCTGTCGTCACGGAGTGGATCGATTTTCTCTTTTCCGGTGTCAATACAAGGCCAGTTGTTACCGGACAGCTGGTTGTTACCAAAACAGACCAGCAACATAAGATCGTAGATAACGCGATTCACAAGACAAGTGGAGGAAATCAGTGCTCTGCGCTCATCTTTACTAAACCGAGCCCAGAGACCTTTCTTCAGCTCGACAGTGAAACAATCCTTAACAGCTGGCAGGCTGTGCAGTTCTTCAATGCACACTCCGCACGCTGCTAATGCGTCTTCGGGATTATCTACTGTCTCCAGTATTGTCGCCATCACTCGACATTGCATAGCAAGTACGCGATCAGAAAGTTCCAAAGCTTCATTATTAAACGCCTCTGTCGCTTTCCATCGGGCAGCTTCGAATCTCTTTTTGGCATTGGAAAGGACTCTCGCACCTGACTCATCCATATCAGTAAGATCCATCTTTTTCATTTCTTTAGCGAGGGAAACTGCCTCAGCACCAGCTATTCCAGCAGCCCCTTGTGTTGTTGCCGTGCCGTATTCGCTTCTGGATCTTGTCTTATTGAAGACTTCATACAACAACTCGATTCCTTCCTTAAAGAAACTGATGCTTGCTAACAAATCTTTTTTTGCTAACCCGTCTAACTTTGACTTAATATCGTCAATCTGACGCACGATCCATCCCCGGAATCTCTGGTCTGTTACGTCGCCGTCTTTCAGTTTCTCGACTACCTTGTCCCTTCCTTTATTTACGAGTAAGCCGATAGTGGCTTTAAACACGGCAGTTACTATCGAAGACATGTCTACTAACAGAGCCAAAATTCGCACTGCTACTGCTTATGAAATGCAAAGCTATTAACCTGAGCGAGGGCGTTGTTTGCTATGCAGGAAAAAATTCCACAAACTGCTGCCCGTTAATTACATTTCAAAACAAAGAACTTCGGGTTATAGTCCAGTGCCTCAGCCATAAGAGTTGGCATCAGCGTTAATGATTTATAAGGGAAGAATTTATCTCAACAGCAACAACCAGAGTGCAGCGCCTGAAGTTTGATCTATTGGCTAATCATCTATGTTTTTAGATGAGTCCGTTTACTTAAGAAGCACAGTAACATAAACTTTTTCTCGTATGAAGTTTTGTTCAGTTACTGGGATATATTTCTCAATAAACATGCTTAACAAGCTTTTAAACATTCCTTCGGAGACCGATATTATCGAACATATATACCGTGGTCTCAAAAAGCGTTACTTTTCGCTTTTATCACCATTTCAAAGTCCAATATTCAGCGCTTCATATCTTGACTTTATACCTTCCTTGTCAATAGAGATAACCGCCAATTTACTACGCACTAAATCTCTTCCACGCGAAAGTTTTCAAACTCGCGCGCCTATTCCTCGCATGATCGAAGAAAATAGAGAGTAACATAACAAATTTTCCCAGCCTTTCTATTAGTGCTAATACCTTGTGTTTTTCTTTAAAAAACTGAAAAAATTTCTTTGTTTCAAAAGCAAAACAGGATGCCAAAAGATCATAATTAAGAAGCCATTTCTGATCCAACTAGCAAAAGTCTTGTGACCCGTAACAGATTCTGCGTTCAACCAATATGTTTTGCATGTTTTTATTGCTGAAAAGAAATTTTTGTATCAAATAATTACCCGCCCGGCAATTTTTTTGTTTTTGTGTATTGCTTCCATAAAACAAAGCTATGTTTCTGACCGTGAAAAAATAGCTGAACGGGTGATCTTTATATCATAAGAAGGGTCCTCATAGTGTTGACGAGTGTAGGTAGGGTTATAATTAGCAACAGACACAGGTGATTGCACGAATACAAACTGGTTTAGCAGGAGTTGGCCGCAGTTCACTTGCTGTGATTTTATTTGCATTTTTGAAACTCTCTATCATACGGTAAAACTACCTGCAGATGAACCGAGATACCTTGAAATGAAACTGAACGGTTATCTAGGGGATCCGGGAAAAGATAAGTCGTTGTTCTCTGACTTTTTCCACTAAACATTGTACGACTCGAGACCTGTATAGACTTGTTTTCAGTGTTCTACAAAGGAAATTTTTGTATTCCATTGATCAATCACCTGATACAGTCTAAAAGAGTATTCATGCATTAGGACCTTAGGCTTTCACAGAGCGTGCCTAGTTAACTGATTTTGCCAGCTTTTGCCTCAAACGCTAAGATAGTTTGTGCAGCAAGCGCTTCAACTGGCGCC
>JAEMWC010000303.1:887500-889642 GCA_016490735.1 Pachyseris speciosa | reverse complement strand
ATTGAAACAATGAGTCGGAAGTGAAAGGAGAATTCCAAGAGAAGCGGAAGTGATCGATGGAGGGTGTGAAAGTGCGAGGCTCCATTAGAAAACGCAGGCTGGTAATAATATGCAGGAGAAAAAGTATTACACCTTCAGCTTCAGGCAATGCATATATATGTGGGCGATTTCAGAATACCCGCAGCCACCATTTTCTTCGCATTTTGTGCGCTAACCAAAAACGCAATAAGAACCCCAACCCTAAAACATTTGTAGCTTTTCTTAATGAAAGATATTATTCAAATCAGTGGCCAGATATTTTAAAAATTAGCCCAATGTATTATGAACCTATGTTCATTTTTTTTTTTTTGTATTATTATTTTAAGGAATTTTGATGATAGCTGATCCTGCAGGACACTTTTACGGGCTGGCTTGTTTCTGTGCATGCTCGGGTGCGTAAGAACTCCTCGATTTTCAGCTCAACTAACCAGAAATTTAGTGGGGATACACACCATCTCGGAAAGGGAGGTTACAAGCTGTTATGTAGGGAAAAAATTATCGGTAGCTATGAGGCCTAAATTAATTTGTTACCACCGTCCATAAAATGAATGCTACAAGGATCTTTCTTTTTGGGCACCTTTGAAAATCTTCCGAGGGCCTGCCTTTTTGGCAGTTCCTTTAAAGAAATGTCTCGAGCCCCCTTCAGTGAAGCATGCCATCTTTAGATCAGTGTGGTTTAAAACTGGACTATCCCTAGTTCTATTCATTTATTTGTATGTTGCTAGGCACAAAGGCTTTTCACAGTCTAGGACAAAGAGTTATGGTCATTTATCTTTATTGAATAAATTTATCTTACTACTAGAATTTAGATCAACTCAAATTACACCGCTTTGCTTTGGTCGGCTACATCTTTTCTCAAATCTTCCGTTAGACTGTTCGTTTAGCAGGATTGCGAACTTTCATGTTCATAACATTCTCTACATTCCATGCATACTAATTCATCGCTATGCACGTTAGGATACTCATACTCACAACAAAAGTGACCTAATTTACAAAGTTTGCATTTTTCCGTCCTGTCAGTAAAACATGTAAAGCCGCTGTTAATTTCTTCATTTTGTCATCATTATTACAACCCTCATTTCGCTCGATCCTTTCTGAACGGGGAATATCCTAAACGCTTCTCTCCTCCGAAAAATGCCTGAACGGGGCTATTTTCTGCTATCTCTTTTCTCTTGTTTCCGAATCCACTGTAGCGTCTACCACTGGATAATGAGGGCGATCAACAGCAAAGGAATCAATGCCTTTAATACTCCAACCTGGGAATAAAAGGGAATAAAGGAAGGAAAATGGTTAATGAACAAGGCAAAACGTACACATATGAATAATGTTTCTCTCTCTTGTATATAAGCTAATCAAAACACAAAACAGTTGCTAGGCTTTCGACACTATGAAGAAACAATCGCAACCAGACGACTTTATGAGAAGGAGCAACTAGCATTGAAACAAATACTTTAACCAAGATAATACCTTGAAAACTCTCGTTACCATTTTCGTTTCCTCCTGGCTCAGAAAGTGTCTGTTCGAATGTTCAGATGATGAAGCTGATTTTCAGTTTGATGCTGGCTTCATTTTATACGTTGGCTAAGCGGAAACTTTGGGAAGCTGACATACGTTTACGAGCATAATTTTAGATCATTAAGGATTTGGGCATGAAATGCAAATCGGCACTTGTCAACAGAGAAACATTAGCGAGAATGACTGTAATTTGGATGTCAGGGATAATTTCTATTAACGTAGTAATACAGACGGACCTTTAAAAAACGCATAGATCACAAGAAACCGAGATAGAAACGCTAGGGCGGGGAGGGGAGGGGTGGTGTAGGAGGGGGTGAGAGGGAGGTCTTTATTGTGGCAGTTACAAAGATAGACTTGGCGCTACACTTGAGTATGGAGACTAGGAAGCCAACATGTAAAGATGACAAGGGGAGCGACTGCTAGACTCTTGCACTGTTTGTCTGCTAGACTCTTGACTGTGTTTTTGCTAGACCCATGTACTGTTTGTCTGCTAGACTCTTGTAATGTTTTCTGCTAGACTCTTGTAATTTTTTCTTCTCTTTACTGTTGATCTTTATCCGTTGCCCATTTTCCTTACATTCTGTTTCT
>JAEMWC010000303.1:847500-875000 GCA_016490735.1 Pachyseris speciosa | reverse complement strand
TTTGCCGGAATAATTGAGTAACTCCCCAATTTGCATATTGTTGAAACCACCAGCCAGATATTTATTTTAAAGAACATGAAGGGTGAAACTAGCGAATGGGAACTAACAGGTTCCACCCTCGTGTGGATGATGGGTTACTAATATACCTTCACATGAAGGCTACGTAAAGAAGTTGATGTCTTTCGTAACTGTCAAACCGACCTTATTGTTTGATTTACACAGTGGATATCTGTTTGCATTTTGTTTGGAACAGTGGTATAATTGTCGTCAGAAACGACCACCTGACTTAAAGAGTCAGCTTTTTTTGTATCCTACACCGCTGCAGTATTTGAAATAAATTTCAGAAAAGTTAAAGGTTCCGAACACCTCTTATTTCCCAAGCTTTATTGGGTGCCATTATCTTTTATAAAATATTTAAGATAGTACGCGCCCACTCATTGGTTAATAGGTGTGTTTAGATGAGAGTATGTAAACACGGTTGTGACGTCAAGCTGTTTGTATTTCACGGTACAATTTGAAAACATTTCAAAGCTTTCGAAAGACTCGTAAAGCAATTTCAAGTACAAATATCAAGAGCCGTTGTCTGTAACTTTCGAGTATCCGGCGACAGAAGCGAAAATTCGAATTTCTTTTTATTTGCCCCAGAGAACCCTTTCAGTGAACTGTTTTTAAAAATATTGTTCAAAAGTTCCAGCGATTTTTTTATTCTCGCGAAAATAAGGAAAGTTTGAAATCGGCGTCAAAACGCCCGAAAGCCCCAGGAATCTTATGTAAATTAGTCCATTTTCAAAACGCTCGTACAACACGAGCAAAACTTGTCTTCGACTGCTGTTTTCACAATTGATTTCAATTCCCTTGGAGTGTCTTTTAAGTTATATTTCATCTCGAACTAAGCTTCTTTGATCTCTATCCACTCGCGTAAAGAATACAATGTTTGCTGCTCTTTTTATAGGCTGAATTTTACCATATTTCAGAAGGCCATAACATCGGGGGTATACAAAATTACAGGACATAACATAGCTCTCATCAATGGAAAATTCTTCTTTTTTATCATACTAAAAGGTTTAGTTTGACCCGCTAATAGCGAGCACGCTACTTTCATGGTTTCGCCATTCTCTACATTGTACTCCTATTGTAAGTCACGCATTACATTAAGAGAAGACTCAACGTCTGGTGTTTTTAATTGTTCATTTAAACAGATGAATTTAAGGTAATTCCGATCCCCTGAAAAGTATGTACTATTAAGATTTTTTTCAAACTTGGCATAATTGATATCCATGCATAGGACATTGAAAAAATGCAATAAAAGATGGGGTCACCATGCTTCTTTACGCCCTGCATGCCAGTTTTTCTTAGCGATTTTAAGGAGTTGCGCGAGAAATGTTCGAAACTTGAACAACCGAAAAAAAATTGTTATTATGTAGCAAAAACTATGAATAGTATTGAAACCCAGAGCCTAATTGTGTGTCTGGGCTATAATCTTTCAGTATAACGATTTCAAATTGCCCGATCTTGTAAATAATGTAAGAAAAGTGGACCACTGCGTCATCATGTCATACTCCTCCCTGGCTCCAAATGCAGAGTTTCACGTCATTTATATGGAAATAATCCAACTTCTACTATTAAACTTTTTTTCTCCTTAAAATATGTTTTTCGTGTGCCTATTACAAGTAAATAACACCAATAAAAAAGGGTGGTCACCGTGCTCGTTTCTTTGCAACACGAAGACAAAGGGAAAATTTCGGCTGACAAAGCTCATTGTCAAGGCAAATGCACCATGTTTCTAATGTGCGCGCGCGCGAGCGCGCGAGAAATGACGCCATGACTTATGCGCAGTAAGGATGCGCCATGCAATTGAGAGGAATCACCTTAATTTAAGCACCATTCTACCTTGTTACGTTAGCGAAAGACTCTTAACGTGAAGTTTTTTCGGTTTAACTTCCTGGAGTGCTGAGTAAACAAGCCGCTGGTGTGCGACATACGTAGACCGCAGACTGCAGACTTACAGACCGCAGGGTAGATATGTTGTGTTTCACGCAATGTAATTATCATTTAGAGGTTTGATATGGCCAAGTAGAACTGCTCTACCTATCAGAACACCGCATGACAATTTGATTAAAGACACCACGTACCATGGGACCACAGACTTGCAGACCGCAGACCTGCAGACTTGCAGACTCGATAAATTTGCACATTCAGAGATTTGCAGACCTACTTTTTTTGTGACGTCAACAGGTCATGTGAGTTTTTGTCTTCATGCGTTCCAGAAGCCAGGTCAGCCTTCCATCTCCCGCCAAAATTGATGAAGGTGAGCAGATTTCTACCTGTTGGATTACATAGACGTAGTTGTCTGACGGCGACAAGTTCTTCGCGACAATAGAATAATATATAGATTTAACCAAGCCTAAAAGTGGAGCTCCACGATTATTATCTTTTTTCCTGGTATTAAGCAACTTCGCATGGCTTTCCTTCCGCCAATACTAGTTTTAAGTGTAGAGCAGTCAACAAGAATTGACCGCGGTTCAAAAACCTCAAGACATTAAAACATTGAACATTACAAGAAAACAATACACGAAGTTTTTGACCGTTTAGCCACCTCTTTCAATATGGCATTTATTCTTAAATGGCTTTCCATGTTTGATAAAGATCAAACATTTTCATTCAACATTTAGCCACCCCAACCAACAAAACGTGCACAGCCGGGAAAAAAAAAACCAAATGAACCATATCGTCAATACTCTTTGTCTTTGGCCATCGTAGCTTAACAAGAAATAACACACAAACTGCGGTGCGATGCATGACAATTAAACGCATTGTTGGAAAACAAAAATAAAACTATATCGTTTAACTTGACGTTTCGTATGCTTCGACATACATCTTCAGAAGTGACCGTTAGGAATTAAAGTAACAACTAAATTTTAAATTTAAGATAAGTAATTAATTAACAATAACCTTGACAGAAGCTAAAAATAATTTGCATATAAAAGATGCAAAATAATAGAGATACAGCTTTTCGCTGCTTATAAGGCTAGTTGTTGGGACTGCCAGGATTTCTACATTGGAAAAACAAAACGCAGATTGCATGACAGAAAAACTGAACATTTTAAAGCGATCATGAGTAGCTGTCATGCATCTGCTATCGCAGACCATGTCACGTCAACTGGTCACAACTTAAAATGGGACCACTTTGAGATGTTAGCAAAAGGTTGGTCAGATACTCATTGCAAGATAAAGGAGACTCTACTAATTAGAGAACTGAAACCTACCTTAAATGAAAATGTAAGCAGCGGAAAGCTGTATCTCTATTAGTTTGCATCTTTTATATGCAAAGTAGTTTTAGCTTCTGTCAAGGTTATTGTTAATTAATTACTTATCTTAAATTTAAAATTTAGTTGTTACTTTAATTCTTAACGGTCACTTCTGAAGATGTATGTCGAAACATGCGAAACGTCAATTTAAACGATATAGTTTTATTTTTGTTTTTCAACAATGCGTTTAATTGTCATTTTTATCACCAAATGAACCATATTAAGTCCAAATTTCAGCGATAATGCGCAAAAATCGTTCTGTGGACTCACTCTGTCTAGTGTTTGGTCAAATATTGTTTGTGCGTTTAGCCACCCATTTTTATGCTTGACAACTGATGATGTTGGATGAAAATGTGTGATCGTTTAGCAGGGGCTTTAATCCTTATATTTACGGGGACTCATTGCGATTACGTCTTAATAAGATAAGGGCAAAAGTTTCTTAACGCTGTTGATCGAGGCACCGAGGTCGAAAAACAGTCAGCCAAGCAGAGTAAAAGTACTCGTTCGCTTTCAAACGAAACAACGAACCAAAACAAACAAACAATTCAACTACTTCTTTGCGTCCAAAGCGAGTACAGATGGTTGTTATTTATATCCAGTCGGGAGAAAAATACAAGTTTCATTCCTGAACAAAAGTAACAACGATTGAACCAAATGTTAAGCTTCAATTGATTTAATTTACCTCACTGTCCTGGGTTGTAGAGGTTTCTACCACTTGAAAATACGTAAGCTTCAGTAAAGTAAAACCAAACATCCTCAAAAATAGCAAACGGTTTGTCCAAAAAAGAGCTTCTGATGAGATGCAAGATGCCGCGGCAAAGTGAAAGCCCTTGAAGCGTTGAATTAATTTGTTTTCAACCACACAATCGATCTAAGTTTGATGCTTTTCCTCAGAAAAATCTTTCGCTCTTCCCTTCATCACTTGAAAATTCACCTTCCGGAGTATCTTTTGAGACGTTCTAGATTTTTATGCCTTTTACGCGAATTAAAAGACAAACTTCGATCAAAGAAGATGAAGTTGTTTTGCTCAAAATTAAGAAACCAACTGAATGTGAAATTACGCGCCCCAAAAAGCGCGTGAAAAATTAAGCCTCGTTTTGGTTTGGGTGTCCGACACCTGACTTGAGCCTGCGATCCAATCGAAATCAACTACCTGGTCAGCTGTCAACTAAAAAAAAAAAAACAGCTGACCTCGATGAGGTCTTAACTTGAGCCCGCGATATGGTCACGTGACACTGGTCAGCGGACACCTTGTTTTGACAGGTGTCAATTGGCTATAAGATGGATTAAGATGGATGTCCAGTATCAAAGACGTACGCTCTAAAGTAGCTGGTCAGCTGGGCCAGGTGGAGTATGGCCGCCATGTTGGATTATTATGATTATTATTAGGATATTATTAATTATTGGGCAACGTCGTCGTCGCGCGTACGCGCCCACGAGCAGTACCGCTAGCCATGATTACCATGAGAAAAGCAGTTGACGGGTTTCTATAGGTATGGTGCTCCGCTTGGCGGCCCTTCGGGAAACGGAGCTTCACTATTACTGAGAATATTAACCGAAAGATAGAAAAAGCTAAGTGTTTTTAAACCATCGAGAACGTTTTGTTGTGTAGATGTTGTTCTCGTTTTGAATGTTTTAAAATCGTATATTCCATTTTAATAGGCGAGCAGCTTTACTCGGCGGAGAAAGACAACCAACAGGTTAGTGATATTAAAAAAAAAAAAAGAGGTAAATGGTTTGTAGCAATATAAATATAACGACCACTACAGTTGCAGCGAAGGTTTATTAATTCTTTGTAAAATGTTGTAAGAATTCTGGCAATCGATGTTGTCTTCAGTAATTATGTGGCCGGGCGTTGAATTTCCCGGCGTGGCTTTACGTCGTGTTCTTGTTAACAGGAATTTGTATAGCGCCTTTCACCTTTGAACTGTTTATTGAGTTCCGTTTAATTTTGACATTTGCATTTCCCAACACATTGAATTTCAGTAAAATAGTGGTCTTCTTTCCCGTATTGCTGTTGTACATCAGCCGGACCCCCGCCTCCCCACCCACCCTCGGGGACAACCGGGGTAATGCGAGGTCTTGCAGTGTCGCCTTTTATTACATGTCTTATTTTTCCTCGTATAAGAGGTCCTTTTGTTTAATAACTTTAACTTTATATGATGTATTTGTATCGTGGAAATGACAGAAAAGACACTTGAAATGATTGAGTCAGCTGTATCAACAAAGGGCTGTTAGTCTCCTCTTTCTAGGAGGAGGGGAACTGGAGCGAATTATCAGTCACACAATCAATTCCTACCAGCAGTGACCAAATGATGAAAACTGAATTACGTAGTTTTGCACGTAAACAAATTCTGCCGGCGTCAACCTAGAAAGAAACTTGTGAAAAATTGACTGAGATATAGCGTTCACATGACTATAGCATGACGTAAAACCATTGGATAGGCTCTTGCGCCTTTTTCTCTTGATTAACAGCACAATTAACTCCACTTGTATCTATATCAGCAAGCATCATCTTATAAACTGGTCAATGGTTATGAAGATCAAGACGGGTTGTAAGCTAATCAGAAACAAAGACATATTTCGACTGAATTACAGTTATAGTGATTATGTGTGTTTTCCCCCATCCAAAACTGCACTACCTTTTGCTCTTCCTCAGTTTTTTCACCATTAAGTTATACCAAACGTGTTCACACTATATGGTAATGGTTAATGTACATCAGGCAATATTCTTAGTAATTTTGTACGTCTGCCATGAAAAAAAAAACCTGCGCGAGCCCTCATATGACCAATTTCGCAGTGTTTTTTAAGAACCGAGTTACACAGGTCAGATGAAAGCTGCGTAAGAACTGCTTCCAATTTTTTTGTCTGCCAAACAAGCCCATAATGCCATTTGATAAAACTGCGACTCAGTCTGGAGCAGAGCCTCAATAGACTAAAATCACGTTTGTTGTGAACAATAGATTTGCCCGTCCAGCCTCGTCCACAAACGAGCAAACACAAAGGATCTTAATCCAATGGGAGCTAGAACTCATCCTGATGACGAGTCTGGACGGGCAAAATCTATTGTTCATCAGAAATGTGATATCGGTCTATATGGTCATTAGTACGTCATTAACCACCTCCTTTACGCAGGTTTTGAAATGTTTTTGTTGTTTTTTTTTGCGTAAGGTTGCTCACAGTGAAGAGTCCGTTATGAAAGAATCAGATGGAGAGGACCTGCGAGTTTACATAATGTACTCCAGCTGAAGCAAGCTATTATCTAATGCCTCTGCCACAGTAGAAACTTAAAACGATAAAATATAAGATGGGTATATGTGCTGGCTGAGTTACTTAAAGGCATGCAACTTTAACACTAAACTGATCTGTATGTAATTGAATTCAGTGTTGTCCTTGAGAAAATTGTACTAATGAGTAATAAATAGAGAATATTACATTGCCGCGTGAACGTATGAAATAACTCATCGAGTGCTGACAAATAATCACCAGTGGATACTAATAATCACGAGTATTCACGTTGTGAATAATCACAACGATCAAGTATAATATTCTTCAGCACGAAAGTGATAAGTTTGATAGTATATAACACCAATGACATACCAAACCATTTTACTTTATTTTATTTTTGTTGCGAAAAGGGGCGAGCTATTATGCAAGCATAGCAAACATGATTTTTCACGTTTAATGATATCATGTTTTCTTTTGAAATCTAACCTGGCATTTCATTGTTGGTTGTATAATAAATTTATATAGTTATAATATTCTTTTCTTCAGCAGTGATTCAGTGAGCAGTATTTATGGAGATATTTCGCCAAGTGATTCCTCTGATTCAATGTCAGAAGAGTCTAGGTAACAATTTTCACTTTTTGAATCTTGACGTCCCTAAAAGAAAAGTTAAATCTTGTTGTAATGCCCCCTTGAGTATGTGGTGACTTGGACATAATGGCGAGTCTTTTTTCGTATGTTACAAATAACAGAAAGTACGTTTACAGTAATAAATAATGGTTATGATAACTGTTATTAATAATTTTAAGAAAACAGCCGAAGCAAACTTCAAGCAACCGATATAAACTCCTTTAAGCCAAGCCGGAAGAACCGCTAAAAGTTTTCTCCATTCTGACTCTAGGTTACCGAGCTTGGTTTCCCCCCTTCAATTTTCGGCACATTTGTTTTAGCAAGTGTTGTAATTAAATATCTCTTTCATATTTCCAGCACTCCATGTAAGAAAAGCAAATTGTTGACCATGGAGAGCTCAGACGTAAGTTACCTTTATAGGAAATTGTCTCTCCCATAGGTGCCCATGAAAGACAGTTTCGAGTCAGAAGAAGTGGTGGAATTTCTCCTTAACCCTCCCAACTACAGTATTTGGGCCGAGACACCTTCACTCTGTCAGTCAGATGCCATTTTTGTGATTGACAGAGAAAGGCTTAAGCATGAGGAGGACATAAAATCTGATGACTTTTTTTGGCGGAACAATGGAACTAAAACTACATCCGTCAAGGTAGAAGGCAAGAGATATAGTTTAGCAAAAACCTATTATCTACATGGAAAATACAGCAAAGGATTTAGACGTCGTATGTACAGTCTCAAAGGGCGTGACGGCAAGCAACATCGATACATAACTCCTTATTGACATACACGTTTAAAGAGAAAGAGCATCCAGTAACTCCAAACAAGAAGAAATGAACACAACCGTCGACTCTGCAGTCCATAGTTGCGAATGCGAAGCTTAAAGAAGGGAAACATACGCGAGATGTATACAGTGAAACCCGCAGCGAGGCTGGTGGTTTACGATTGGTAGGAAGTGTATCATCTTTTCCGAAATCCTTAAAACAAATTCAAAAATTGAAGGAACGTTCTCCGCGTAGAAGTAATTACACAGGGGCATATGACAAAGCTTGCCGACTATCTATGAGTAACTCTGTAGTAAAAGCGCCCGCAAAACACGAAGGTTATCTTACCGAAAGCGAATCTGCAACTGCACCAAATTTTGTTGAAGTGAAAAGAGGTGGGTGCCACGTCTGCCCGTGTCACGAATATCAAGTGTCTTCCGTATGTTCGCATGCGCTAGCTGTGGCAGACATAGCGGGCTGTTTGGAGGAGTATCTTGTGTGGTACCACACCAAGAGTAGTGGAGCAAATTTGACGGCCACTGCATCAATTATTGCACCAAAGAACTCGGGGATGAAACCCGGACAGAGCCGGCGTCAACGGCCAAGTAGAAAGAGGTGTAGTGAGCGAGATAAGGAGGAGTACGCAGAAAGGCGGCCATATACACAGTGTTCAGGCGATGGCCAAGTTTTCAGTTTGAATTGGCTTTCGACATCTACAGCGCGTGTTTGCTATGGTTGCGGTGGACATCTTAGATCCTCTATTTCCACCGTGCCAGACGCCCCTTTGGATGTCGTTTTGACGACGAAGGAGTACCGATCATGGTTTGACGAAAACGTGAACACAATTAAAATAACAACAAACCCTGAATCCACTCACTGCCACATTAATCCAGTGTGTGTTCGCAAGAGGAATCCCTTTTTTGAGGCGACAAAGCATCTGCAGGCCAGCGCCTATGATCGAGAAAAGCTTCTCTCCTGTCACAAGCAGCTTCTAGAACAAAGTTAACACATTTTCATTCAATAAGAAATTAACAAGGGTATGTCAATCAGATAGCGCAATGTTGTGCCCACTCTGATTTGAGTTGGAGGTAAAAAATTAGTTCTTGTTTTGTAATAATGAATAAGCAATATCTTACCTGTGATACCACTTTTACTAGAAAGAGCGCCGTCGGGCTTATCAAATTTTGTCTCGCCAGCCTGGTTCGGGAGAGTTGAAATCACTGACCCCCGCTCCGTGGACTACCCCATGGAGTACTCCGCGGACTACGATATGGACTACTTCGCGGACTACCCCTCTTATGGTAAAACGAAAGTTACTTTTGTATAGGTAATCACATGATTTCGAGTGCAATTTGGAATAAATAAGCACGAGTAAATTTTTTCAAATACTCACAAAATTGCACGAGCCCGTAGGGCGAGTGCAATTTGTGGTCTTTGAAAAAATTTACAAGTGCTTATTTATTCCAAATTGCACGAGAAAAATCATGTGATTACTTATTAATAATATACATGAAAAAAATTGCGAGATAGCTTCTTAACGATGCAGAAGCAACGCAACGAAGCTAAGGTGAACCAAAACAACAGTTTTCTCGATGTTTTTAAAGCGTTTTTAGCTGTGAAAACTGGCTAAACAATTACAGGCTATAGCTATAAGGCTACTTTGTTTGCTAAGTGTCTATCAAGCGCTGTAATCATTACCTTCAGGCTTTCTAGTTCGTTATCCTCGTCTTGTTTGTCCTTGTTTGTTTATTAATCTCGGCGTCACTCCATCAACGGACACGTAAATCCAATTACGTCGGTAATTCCCTTCTCTGGACACCACTGTTTCCAAACAGACAGCTAAAATACAGTGCTTTTCGCAGCCGTTTCTCCTTTTTAGAGCTGTTTTGCAGCTTCTCTGCTGTTATTGCGATCACGAAGAAAGAAAACCTGCTCAAAAAGCCAGCCATTGTTTTGGCTTGCAGAGTCGCTTGCAGCTCTTCAGACTTTGCGCCATTCAGAGGCCGCGTTTGATTGGCTCAATCGCAGCGCCTTTGTTTATCAACCAATCAGAATCCTCAGTTTTTTACCTTGTTTTGCACTGTATTTCCTTATTTCTGCACCAAATTACCTTTTTTCTGCACCGGTGTTTCCTAAAAACTGTATTTCTCTTAGTCAATCAGAATCGAGAAATTTTTTCATGTATATTATTAAGGCTGAAAAAAGATACAAGAGACGTACTTGCGTCAGTCGCCATCGTGGTAACCGTCATTTTACTCGGCGTATGAAAGATGGAATCCGGAATCCGGAATCTAGAAAATCAGAAAGAGCTCAGATTGAGGACAATATTTGAAACAAAATGTTTCTGCAAATGACCAAACTCTACTACCGTCACTGTGTTTCGCCTATATCATAAGTTGACATCAAAATGCTCCTGTTTTGTATAAACCTAGGTAACTTAGCTTAGCACCATCTTGTATGAAACACGTAATTCAGTTACTAGGCAGGTTGTTTGGCTATACAATAATGTAAATAAAAGTAAGATGCTTATAATTTTTACTTTTCATCTTCTCTGTAACATTCGCAAGTTGATTGTCTTGGGAGTAAGGATCCTCGTACTTCGAACAAGGTAGGAGCGAGAGATGTATACGAGTGGTGGCGTTTTGATCGAATTTGATCGTAAAATACACAACCCGCCTCGATTAGCTTTGCTTTATGCCGGTTGTGTATTTCTCTACATTGTAATGTTTAAATTATTGAAATAAAGGGATGATGATAAGGATGATGATGACAGACACAAAGTTTCATGGGGAGATTTATCTTTGACATCAAGTACCACCGGAACGGTCGTCCACAAGTTCAGTAGCCAGTAGGTAGGTGGGTAGGTAGGTAACTTTATTTTAACTCGGGTTGATGAGGCTGATTAGGCCCCTAGCAATACATACTAATATGCCGAGAAAAGTATAAAAAACTATAAATAGAGAGAGAGAGAGAGAGAGAGAGAGAGAGAGAGAGAGAGAGAGAGAGAGAGAGAGAGAGAGAGAGAGAGAGAGAGAGAGAGAGAGAGAGAGAGAGAGAGAGAATAAGGAGCTTTACACAAACAATGGACTCCCAGCAGAAGGATCCGAAGGATACTATGCCACCGCGTGAATTTGTAGATAAATAAGAAATAAGGACAGTGGGGCGAACTTCTAGCTGATCTGACGAATGTAATGACGTTTCGGCTGTTCAGCCTTCTTCAGATTAAAAAGTTTAAAAACTAAGAACTAAAAACTATTTACAATGGTTGTGCTAGTCTGAGGTCCTAGCTTATATAAGTCAGGTGATTAACAAATACAGAAAAGGTGAGTGACAGAAGTTATGTAACCGATTCAACATAACAAATTGCACGCAAGGGGCCTCTGAACAATCGTGATTAGTGTCATAACAAATTCCCAAGGCAGGGCCCTTAAACAATGTAATAATTTCTCTACTGAGGGCCCCTGAATCGCAAAATTCAAACAAAAATAACAGAATCCCCCAACGGAGCCCTTGAACGCAAAAGCAATAACATAACCTCTGAAACTATTTTACAACAAAATAAGAAATACAAAAAGAACTGGACAAGAAGCAATTCATTTACCAAGCAAGAACATGTGAAATGGACAATTCATTTGTTGTAATTAATGCGATTTTTAGAGCGAAATTCACGCCTCTCGTTAAGGGCATGTGGGTTAAGCGTGAATAATTGCGTCATCCAATATGCTTCTCTGGTGAGCAGTAATTGGTCTAAATGTGCAGTGGTTTGAAAAGAATTAATTGAAAAGAATTAATTTGTTCGATGATTATAAAATTTGTATCAGAAAATTCATGTTGGGAGCTATTAAAGTGGACCGCCAATTCACATGTTCTTCTATTCTTAAGCATACTTAATTTGTGGTTGCGAAATCTAATTTTGAATTCAGTCGATGTCGAACCAACATATTGCAAATGAATAAAGGGGATTAGTTTCTAAAGAAACTGTGGTGCTGCGTCGGTGGGGAGTGAAACACGAAAATTTGGTTTATCAACGGAGTTGATAATGTAAATTGACCACCGTACAGGGATTCGATTAGCTGACGTTTCGAGCGTTAGCCCTTCGTCGGAGCGAATCGAGGAATTGTGGGTTGTGTATGGTTTATATACAGAAAATGGAGCTACGCTATTGGTGGTAACATGGTAACGTGAAAAACAGGAATAAATTAATTCAATGAAAAGCGCTCGTTGATACCGTGGGTATTAAGAGTGCCAATTTGAAAGATAAGTTTTTCCTCGAGATTTTTGCGGCTTTCCGTGGTACCTTGATGTAGGGAAAGGCCGGAGATCGACATGTGTTGTTTGGAATGGTTAGGGAGATTAAAATGCCGAGCGACAGGTTTGGATGCGTCTTTGTCATCTTTCTCAACATCACGAAGATGTTCTCGGAATCGGTCACCTAGTCGTCTTCCTGTTTCGCCGATGTATAACTTTTTGCATAATGCGCAGGTTATGCAATAGATAACATTTGCGGAGGTACACGTGAAACGATCAGTGATCTTAACAGATCGCTTAGGGCCCGATATTTTGTCAGTGTTTTGAATGAAAGGACAAGTTTTGCATTGCGAGCGCGCGCATTTACATTTACGGCAGGCAGCTAAGTAAATCACATTTTTGGACGAACTAAAACTTTTTGCCGGATGGGATATTGTTTGCCTGTGGCCAAGCTTTGGAATTTAGGAGCTTGAAGTAAGAAGTTATGACACAAGTCACACCATATTTTGTCACACAGAAAACATTCGCCCTCTCCAAATTTTGGACTTGCAGCAGAGCTTGGTCGAATTTTAGATGGTGCTAACAATTCTTTCAGGTTTTTAGTTCGACGGTAAGCAGGGGAAACAGATTTGGCTGGAAAAGTTTCCGTGACGCGAGGAGATGAGCGTAATAAATGAAAATGTCTCCTAATGATGGTTTGAATGTCCGGCAGAACAGGATGATAATTATAATTTTGTTAGCCTTAACCTTTTTGTTAAGCAATTCAGATCTGGGAATTTGGAGGGCCTGATCAAACTGTTTGTCAGCTAAATATCCAGGGTAATTTTGCGACTTCAAGTATCCTTTGTATTCTTCACACCTATTTTGCAAGAAATCATCGTTGGAACAATTGCGCTTAATTCTCAAAGCTACCCCATAGGGGATTGCTCTTTTGCAATGTGACGGATGTGAACTAGAGAATGGCAAGTGAAGGTGGCTATCAGTGGGTTTGGAGTAAATGTCGGTAACAATTATCCCATCCCTAAGATGTAATGTAAGATCCAAAACATGCAGAAAGCTGTCCGAATGTCCACTGGTGCATTCGGACAGGTAATACATCTCAACATTCTATTAATTCTATGCCTCACCGCCTCCTGTTGTTTGTCGCGAATCACATCTGCACTCGTGGCAGCTGAATTGCATGCAGTTGACATGTGTTCTGCGATCAATTTAGTCAATTCCACGCTTTCGCTTCGTGTTATTTAACATAAACATGCTTAATTAGTCATGTCACAGGTTGTGGAGAAATTCTTTTAAGTGAGCCCAAACGTTTGGCCAAATAGTAAAAACATCAACTGTGGACTATTTAAAATCCGTCGTACTGAAATCTACTCGGCGCGTGGACTGCAAAGAAGGTGCCCGCGCTTGTACTCGTAATGGTTAGCGGCAGTCAGCAAAGCACATGAGCAAATGTCGATCTTTTAGAATCCAAATTTTGAAATGCGCGAAAACGCGCGTGGAAATTGCTCAACTCACGAAGGTTTTGTAAGAAAGCGAGCCCGGTGACCCCCTTTTTTATTGTTTCAATATTTTTTTCTTGTAAAGAGGTAACGTCACACAAAATTCAAGAAAATTCTATCAGAGAAATTTTACACTACTCACAAATTGCATTTCCTCGCGTTTATAAAACATTCTCTTGATAGGAATTTTTTAAAAACATTTTGCAGTTTCCTTTTCAAATGGCAAAGGTAATCACGTGAAAAAAATCGGGGGTCACCGATTTAGTTTTTTGCCAGAAGTTGAAATGCAGCTCTGAATAACCCTCAAGTACCGTTGCAATGGTAACAGCTGACGACGTAATAATATTTATTTCTGGTCAACAACTAAATGTATAATTTAATCTTGGAAAAGTTTTCTTTCGGCTACGGTTTGCCTTTGTGTTCTTTTCTCTCAAAGTTAACGTCGTGAAAAAGCTGAAAACTGGTACCAGCCACCTTAATAAGCTGTACTATGGTGCTGCGCACGCGCGCACCGGAGTTGCAAGGCAGGTAAAAGTAAATAGGTTCACCTATTGCCTCATAACTTGATTTATTAATCAATGGGTGTCAAAAGCGTGGAACGCTTTTTTGCAAGCTAGAGCTAATGTACAACACTCTACATGCGATTTCCTTGCTCTCAGTCTGATCTTTTAGGTATTTTATTAAGTGAAAGAGCAATCAGGAATTATAAAGTGCTTGCTGATAGGCCAAGATAAGGAATATCCATGCACATTCCCCGAGAAATTCAGTTTTATTTTATTTTTGTTTTTTGCGCTCTTCCTCTGAAATAATTAATGGCCAGTCCCCACAGCATACTGAGATGAAGATATACGCTGTAGGATTGAAGAAAAATCTTTTACCCGACCCGGTTTTATGCTTTCTTCAGTTCCATACCCAAGTTCTACATAACATACAACCGGAGCTTAGTTCTGAAAAAAAGTCAACTTTTAGGCTCAAGGGGCTGATATTCTGTATTCTGAGAGCTGGACCTTGTACTTCTACGGTAGTCCCCGGTAAGACAAGGTAGCCTGCGAGTAAAAATACATTTGATAACATGCTGAGGGAACCAGCACACTTTGCAAACATTGTTGCGTTAAAAGTTGTCTCGTGTAACATGGCACACAGGACGATTCTTAACGCAATATTTTGTTGCGGCAACATGATGCAGGTTTTTGAAAGCGATTAAAAAACCTGCAACATTGCTGTCCGAATTTTGGTGGATTTGGTGCGTGTAACACCCCGCCGTCGACGTTTAACGCAACATCGTCCCCGAGCAGCGAACAATGTTGCGTTAAGGATTGTCTCCTGTAACACGCCGTTGCCGAAAGTTGCCGCAACAAAGTTGCCTTAAAAGTTGTCTCGTATAACATGGATTAACACGAGCCGATTTTTAACGCCAAAAATGTTCCAATGAACTCCTAGTTTTCCTCGGCATTTTCTGTAATTTTCTCGAGTAGGTGAATGAAGCGTTTTCCGACGTTTCTTAGGCCCGTTTCAAACGTCGTACTACTGCCGTGTCGAATTCAAGTAATCGAATTAAATTCGAATTAAGCACGACGTTTGAAACCAAGTCGTGCTACTGCCGTGTAGCACGGCACTTGCCGTGCTACGCGGCACGAGCTGGAGTCGTGCGACAGTTGAGCCAGCTAAGCACAGTAGCACGACGTTTGAAACGGGCCTTAATTGCCACCGTTTTGGGCATTTAAACTGGTTGAGACCTTTTTGCAGTTTGGTGATTTGCAATGGTTTGGACATGTGAGATTGATTGGTCATTTTCACAGGCTTGACCATTTAGACAGGATTAAACCTTTTGGTAGTTTGGTGATTTGGAATGGTTTGGATATGTGAGATGGTATTGCCATTTTCACCGGTTTCACCATTTAGACAGGATTAGACCTTTTGGCAGTTTTGTGATTTGGAATCGTTTGGACATGTGAGATGGTATGGCCATTTTCACCGGCTTGACCATTTAGACAGGAGAAGACCTTTTGGTAGTTTGGTGGAATGTTTTAGACATATGAGACAGATTGGTAGAAAAAAAGATGTAAAAAAAAAAAAAATGTCACAAACTAATCAGTGATTTGGCATGTGCAGCACTGTGAACCTTTATGGCAGTTTGCCCATGAAATGTTGACCCAGTAAAGCGCTTTTCAATTGACTGTCGTAAAACCAAATACTGAATGGCCTTTTAGTGAGGTTTTAGCCAGAAGGGTGTGTGGGCATCTTACGAACACTCACTATGTCAAGAAATACATGAAAATTGCACCAAATCCTACGTACATACATTATAATCACCATTTTCTGGAAAGACAATTACTTCCAGGGTGCTTTGGAGACTTTACTATGTTCGCCTACTTTCTTTTGTGGGCAGCTTTTTCAAAGCCTAATGACAGCCCTGTGTATATTTGGTATTAGTAAAATCCAACTAGTGGTCTATCATCAATGCAGCATTCTGATTGGTTGAGCTACTACTATGCTATTAGTAATATCATACCAGTAGCAAAAAGCGCCGGTTTTGAAGACTATGTATGGTTATTGTTTGTTAGAGTGCAAAATACAAATAACATTACCCTTGTATTTTATGTGAATAATTGTACACAATGCAAATAGTAAACAGCGCTTATAGCGCTTTGCATGTAAATTTGAATTAACAACACCTTTTGTTTTTGTTGTTCTGACTGGCAAAGGGAATGGACTTTAGTCCCCTGAACATTGGTAGCCGGCAGGTCGTGGGACTGTAGAAAGAGCAAAAATATCTCGGACACGGGGTTGGAGTGAGCGAACGATGCCGGGCAATACGCATTGAAAAACACCCGAATACACCGTACCAGGCAATGCAGGGAAACTTGAGGAAAAGGTTGGAATTCGCCCAATTTTCCACCCATTAACTGTACGGTGAACGCCAGATAACAAGCGTTTTCTTGAATTCATCCGAATTCCCTATTCCAGAAAATACAAGAATATTCCTGCGAACACAGGAAGACACGATATTTTCCAAAAGTTAAACTAACTGTGAACGCTGGAAAACAAGCGTTTTCTTGAATTCACGCGCATTTGCTACCCTGGAAAATGCAAGAAAAGCACAAGAAAACCTCTGAAAACGCAGGAATACACGATAATTTCCGTACATTTACCGAACGGTGGACGCTGGAAAACATCCGTTTTCTTGAATTCTCTTGAATTCACCGTCTCAGAAAATACAAGAAAACACGAGAAAACTTCTGTGAACACGGGAATATACTATACTTTCCGTGCGTTAACCGAGCGGTGAACTCTGGAAAACAGTCTGTTTTGCTAAATTTATCGGCATTTCCCGTTCTGGAAAACAAGGGAAAATGCCGGTTTTCAATTGTTAACACCGGGAAAACTTCAGTGAACGCAGGCAAACAAGACATTCGCCAAGTTTTAACCGACTGGTGAACTCCAGAAAACGCGCGTTTTCCGGCGTTCACTGCAAGGGAAAACTACCGGAGAATCGAACGAATACTCGAATTCACCGGCCGCAAAACACTTGGAAATTCTTGGATTTTGCGATTGGTGAACACCAGTAAATGTAGGAAAATGCCATGTTTTGCATAAATTCACCGCGCGTTTTCTAAACGGTGAACCGAAGCACCGCCAGGATTCTGGTATCGGATAGCGCTGTCGACAAAAGTTACAGTTCGAATTAGTGCTACGAGTCAGGGCGTGCTTTACTTTCCTACCGTGACGTCATCAAATTTTAAAATCAAAATAGCAAGGTTTTCTGAGTTTTTATTTAGATCAGGTTGAAAATAACTTACAAATAACTATTTTCTCGAGTTTCCAGTTCCTTAGCGTCTTTAGTTTTTAAAGAACGGAAATTTTCACAGTGTGTGACCAAGATAGGTCAGCTGTATGGCTGAAAAATAGTTTTCCCTTATGATTTTCAGCAGTTAAAACATTTCAAGAATTCGAATATCTATATGTATAGTAGCTCAGAAACAGAAAGAAAACCCCTTTATCGCATAAGTTAATGTACACTGTATTGGTTAATTTTGGGTACCTTACTTGTACATGTACTTACTTCAGTGCTCTTTAAAGTTGCGTGAAAAGTTTAGGTAGATAACTCAGAGGCTTGGGAAATTGCTCATTTGCTAGTCTTTTGTCGCATCTCATTTTCTTGGCTTCTTTCATGGAACGGTTTCGGAATTTATTCTTGTACGCCGGGTTTTTTGCGTGACGGTGAAAACGATCTATAAAGACTACTGTACGGCAAGGAAAAAGGCACCAGACAAGTGAGCAGGGGAGTTCTGCCGAGGCCAGGTTATCAGTGTTCTATTGTGATTTGCATTATTTTTTTTTTTTTTTCAATCTAGAATTTATTTTTTCCTAACAAGCTCACGTACACCAAGTGCCTGTGTCCCGGGTCCTGGGTTCGATCTACGTTTGTTATGTTATGCAACACAATCTCGAATCACGCAACAGCACCTCCACAAGACTCGTGACACGTCGATATTTGCGGAAATGAGGACGAGCAAGGACAAAAGGTACAAACAAACATATCGTGCACCTGATTATATATTACACAGGATAGATATTTGGTGTAGATTTTGAACTATTGGCTTTGAGTGATAAGAGCTTGGCCCAGTGCATGTTAGCAAGCTTAATACCTAAAAGCTGGCATATGAGTTCGTTTCGGCTGAAAATTGTTGTAAATTTTGTATTCAATATCTATGAAGCATGTATGTATAACTGTAAGACTTGACGTTGCCTAAATTACACTTATTTTGGCTGAAATGTTTGTTTGAGTATTGATTTGTGTCGCGCCGAACCTCAAAACTGTCAAGTCAGAAGGGTCAAATTTCACTCAAGAACTCCGTGAATTTCGCGTTCCCAAAAATTCATTTCATATGTTGCCCAAGGTTTCAAAAACATATTTTGAAAGCTTCGAGATTGCTTTTTAATGTAGAATGGTTTTTGTTGTTTGAAATTAGGTACCGGGTGTGTTTTTGGGCCTTCGAATTTCGACAAAATTTCCCTCCCGCGAAATCCTCAAAATTTTGTAAATATTTAAAAATATGTAAAATATTCTAGTCGCAATCAATTCAAAGGAACGACCACTCAAAATGCGTGTTCAAACCTCTTGAATGTGATAAGAAGTTTTGTGGCTTGAATGATATTTCAATTAGATCCAAATTGAGCTCTTTCCGTAGCCTGGTCTAGGGCCTCGAAAAAGCGATCTGGCAGACGTTATAAAGCGCCCGAACTTGATATCACCCATATGACCAAAATATTCATCCGATGAAACTATAATTTATATTTTCATTAATAGAATACCTAGGGTAGTCCATATAATTTTTTTTTTCCGATTTTCCGAGAATTTTATAAATCCTACCTCTGGGCTACCTCTGGCGGTGTGCACGTGACCTTATACAACTGAAAGAAATTTGAGTGTAAAAAAATTACACATGGCGAGCAATTTCATATATCAAGACCGCCGTGCAGGGATACGTGAACCCAATCCGGCTGTAAGGGTTTAAATTCCGAAGAAGAAACACTAAAGGTAGACTGGAACAGTCTTGTTTCATGCAAAGTTAATGGGGTGGTTTGTACAAATTGTACCCCTATGTTTTTCATTTTTATGTGTTTACTTTTTTGAAGAACAAGAACAAGAAATGATTGCACACAAGCTAAGAAATATGTAAATAATTGCCCTACCTTGGCATATTCGTGCTTCCAAAGTCAGAACAATAGAACCTTTCAAGGCTCCACAAGTTTTCAAGTAGCAGTCCAACCATATTTTTGTTGCTTTCGAATTTTCTTGAAACCTTCGATATATTTCGACGCTTCTTATCACAGACTGCCAAATCTCGAGGCGAGTGGATCATCGCTGGTAAAATGCCAAATTCTCTTTACTAAGTTTGCACTCCACAAAACCTCTATTTTATCCCAGCTACAATGCCTGTAAGTTACATTAAACGTTCTCAATATGGTAAAATATTATTCTTGACCCCGTAACATCTGAAAATATCGAGTGATTGAACCGTTCTCTCCGAAGTGGACATTGGCCGCCATATTGAAAGTATTCGTGCTCAGCGTACATGACAGCTTAAACGTCCGCTGTACTTTTGATATCAGTCAGTACATAATTTCGCGATAGAATGTTGTGTTACAGGTGAACTTGGTTTTCTTGCTAGTAGAACTTAATCAGTCCTCATCTAAATATAATAACCCTTATCGATTAGTTGAAATTGTTTGCTATGAAATGAAAAACGATTGAGAGATGGCACTGCGCGAAAAGTCAAATATTCGGGCCCAAATTCGCTCGAATACTGGCGGATCGGCGCACGCCGCGTATACTGCAATGTCCTGATGAATTCGATTATGGCTGACTCGAAATACACCTGGAATATTTTATTAGAATCCGGCCTCTTTTTCCG
The DNA here is from genome assembly GCA_016490735.1 of Pachyseris speciosa. Lineage (NCBI taxonomy): Eukaryota > Metazoa > Cnidaria > Anthozoa > Scleractinia > Pachyseridae > Pachyseris > Pachyseris speciosa. The sequence goes on along the minus strand of JAEMWC010000303.1, from coordinate 854,913 downwards.
TATTCAAGTTGAATACTTGTGAATGACTCGAAGTGTTCGATAAATCATACGGGCCACGTATTGGTAGATTAATGTTACATTAGATGTTCTTCGAAGAAATAGTCATCATTTATGACTCAAATATTTTCGAATACTACCAGTTGTTCGAGAGTTTGCGACTTGAACACGAGATGTACGACGCCACTTCTGACGTGAACGTCTTCGAATACTAATGGCTACGTCAAGTATGCTCTAATTTCGAGAATTGCACGCTTTGAATACGGAAGTTATGTCACATTTTTTCACAGCCAAAGATGTCTTGTGTCATCAAGAAATGGGTTTTATACACTTACTCACTACGACGTAATGCGGTCAGACAACACGCTACGGGTTCCGAAGCGTGCGACTGAAACACGAGACTCATTCAAAGTATGCAACGTGTTCCTGTCCGAATACTGTAGCATACGTGAGGTTTTAAGATATTCTTAACGACACACATCAAGTGTTCTGTGGTACTCGACTGGGACACGAGACTCGTGTGAAGTATGAAACGTGCTCATGTTCGAATACTGACGCGTACGTGAGATTTTAAGGTATTCTAAACGACACACATCAAGTGTTCTGTGGTGTTGGACTGGAACACGAGACTCGTGGTAAGTATGAAACGTGTTCGTGATGGAATACTGACGCCTACGTGAAGTGCTGAGGACCCACACCAAAGCTTGTATATCCCCAAAACATTGTTCAAACTGCCGAGTGGAACACACTTTTCAATTCCTTTATCGATTGCTTGGATTCCTAACAAAAGCCACCCAAAACAAAAAAAATTACCAGGACAATATGAATGTAACCCCCGTTGAAGTCCTGAATTTTTTTCAGGCTTCTTTTCGCAATTGCATAAATTGCGTTCACAACTGCGAGGATCATTCTTCATTTGATTTCATTTCCGCAGTTCATATATGATTCATTTCATATGTCATTAGCAAAAAGTAAATAACTGCCATGACGACATCTTCATTTCATTTCAAATAATACTTTATTTATAAAAATAATAATAATAATAATAATAATAATAATAATAATAAAAACCTTGTATTGTTACTTGTTCGTGTATGCTTACGTTTATCAAACTATGGAAGAATGTACATTAACAGGACCCTATGTTATGAAAATGTATTGGGAATCATCTGAGAAGCAAAACCTAAAGAAACAATATAACATTTTATATCCAAACTTTATATCTAGATGTTGATTTGTTATGGAAAAACATAGCCATCTGAGAAGCAAAGTCTTAAACACTGACATTTTTTATGCAAACTTTATAACTAGATGCTGCTGTGTTATGAAAAGGCATGATGGCATAAAGGCATAATATTGAGAAGCAAAGTCTAAAAAACACTTCTATAACATTTTGCATGCAACTTTAGAACTACAGTCAAAGGACATAATTATTCGTAACTTTCAAATGGCGCGAGAAATTTTCACCCGCGTTTGCACACTTATAGCGGGAAAATCTGAGACAAGCCACGCCATTTGTCTTTTTAGGCGGGAAAAAACATAGAAAATATAAAGAAACAAGTGACTTAACAAAAGATTAAAAAATCGGTTGCAAAGCTCGCTACAGAGAGAAATTACGAGCGGTTTGTTTAAGAGATATCACCTTGCTTTTCCTTTCCGTCGAGACGTCGAGTTGTGTTGATCAAAGGTTGATAACTGTTTTTTATGTTGTTGTTTGAAAAATATTTTTCCAACTACTGTGGGCCGAAAAAGTGCTGAAATAACCCCAGAAACGAAGGAATTGATTGTTGCACTGTCAGAATCACTGAAAAACAAAGCTGAACTGTCAAGACTGTTGAACATTCCAAGATCTAGAACGACTATCACAAGCGTTCTACGCAGCTACAAAAGTACTGGCTCGGTGGAGAATATGAAGGGAAGTGGAAGGAAAAAGAAATTCACAAATAGATATAGAAACGCTTTACTTCGTCTGGTTAAAGCGAACAGATGACTAAACTTACAGGACATCATATCGAAGCTTAACGAGTGCAAAACACAAACTTTCAGCAAGAAAACTGTGCAAAGGGTTCTGCACTCAGAAGGATATAAACGAAGGTCAGTGAAAAAGAAAGTTCTGGTTCGGGAGATAAATCGCAAAAAGCGAGTCGACTGGTGTAAAGTGCGAAAAAGTCACACAGTAGACGAGTACTGCAGAAAAGTGATATTTTCCGACGAAAGTCATATTGTTCTCGATGCAAACAACCGTGTTTATATTTGGCCAAAAGACGACGAAAAGTACAATCTGCACCTCATCTGTCCACGCCCTGAACGTAAGATAAGTTTGATGATCTGGGGATGTATTTGCTATGACGGTGTTGGAACTTTGGCTGCTGTAGAAGGTAACATTAACTCCGCTAAGTACATTGACATCCTAGAAAATAATCTGTGGCCAGTAATAGCCTGGTATTTTGAAGATAATGAGTACCTGTTCATGGATGACAATGCTCCTGTTCACAGAGCTCATTACGTGGAAAATTACAAAGATGAAAACGAAATAACCTTCATGAAGTGGCCAGCACAGTCTCCAGATTGGAATATAATAGAAAATATCTGGCTCTATATCAAGAGACAGTTACAAAAATTCAAGACAATTATCACGACCAAGAATGACCTCTTCCGTGCGATTCAGAGTGTGTGGCAGCAGATCGATTTGGAATACACAAGGAACCTTTACCACTCCATTCCTGATCGACTAGACAATGTCATCAAAATGAAGGGCCATCTCACTAAATGTTGAGGTCATTGCAAACCTCGACGCACTGGATGAAAAAACGGATTTACAACCATAGCAAAATCGTGGCAGATAAGAAGTAAATGCCATATTTGACTGGCTTTGTTCATATTTGCTGAGATGCAAATTTTATGATTGTATTATATTTGCACGCAAAGCAAATATGGTAAATACCGCATTTACTCAATGCTTACATACCGTAGCAAATGCAAAGAAAAACTATACATTTGCGACAACTTTTCTGTTACAGTAAAGGTGAGGTAAATAGTTAAATTTGCTACACGAAAAGACGGATTTACATGTCTAGCAAATATGTCACAAATACCATCTTTGCTTTGCTTTGATCATATTTGCGCGTAATTCAAACTTTGTGTTTGCGCTACATTTACAAGTAAAGCAAAGACGGTAAATATCGCGTTTAGTCCATATATACATTGATAGCTAATACGAAACAAAAGTAATATTTTCTTCTCTTTGATGATATTTGCTCAAAAGCTAAACTTCATGTTTACACACATTTACACAGCGTAGCAAACTTGAAAACAAATCAAATTTACTGCTGCAGTAAATACCAGGTAAATGGATAAATTTACTGCACAAAAAAACGATTTGCACTTTTGGCAAATACCATATTTGCTTCGCTTTGGTCATGTTTGCTGCGAAGTCAAATGTCATGTTTGATTATTATTTACGAGGAGAGCATCAAGGGCAAAATACTAAATTTGCTTATTCTTTGCATATCCTGGAAAAAAATACGTGGAAGTGAACACTTGCCGAAATCTTTTGACAAATGTACACATTTACGCCGCATTTGTTCTATGTACACACACACGATCAAAAGTTTCATGTTTGAATGGTTTTGCTTTTTAGGGCGCAGGTCAACATTTAAACAGATTTGCTCATTGGGGATAAAAGTATTTAAGCATTGGAAATGTATTTCCAACCATAAATTTAAAAAAGTGTACCAATTTTCCACCTTAATTTTAACTTAGATGACTAGGTGGACTGAGACAGAGAATAAAAAACAAAAACAAAAAAATGCATGTATGTCCAGCACTATGAAAATATTTATTTTATTACAAAAGTCTATTTGAAGCATGTAATAACTAACAGTACAGACATAAACAATCCCTACACCTATGTAAAGCTGTTGATTTTTTTAACTGGTCTGATCACCGTGGAATCTATAAATATTAATTTTGAAACAGTAACGGTAACTAAAAATGCCTAAGACACCCATTTATGCTTTCAATTCATTAACAGCTCATCATCGTGGAAAAAAATTAACATTATAAATATCTTCAAATACCATTCAAATATTGTCACTTGGTAAACACCTAAACACTATAAAACAGTAAGTACAAACAACTCGGTAAGAATGCCTAAAACACATAAAGCTTTTCATTAACTGATCATCACTGTGTAATCAATAAATAATATTATTATAAAGATTTTCAAATACAAGTCAAATATTGTCACATGGAAAACAGCTAAACACTTTGAAAGATGTAATGCTTTCGAAATGTTATACCAGTTACGATCAATCAACTATTCTGCATGTGTATTGTTTTTAAAGTACTGAATGGTCTGAGCTGCTGGATCTTTGAGAAGTGCTGTGCTATATAAGCTATGTGTTATTAGGGGAATTTAGATTTGAGAACGAGTACGACTTTCAAACTTCAAACCAGTCACTTCCATTGATCCCTCATTCTACCCCTAAATAAAATGTCAGCTGACTGCTGGGCCTTTGTTCAGCAGTTTTTGTTTGTTTGGCGTAAGATATGAGTACTTACATTACCGGGGGTTACATTAGACTTTCACTATTATTTTATTTTGTGAAAAGATCAGAGGCTGGGCCGTAGCAAAAAAGTACAGACAGCAGTGATTTTATGACCATGGACATGTCAGGGAATGGGGAGTTTGTCACCCTGCACTGACCACCCTTCTGTTTTAAAAATAAATGGTTGTGAGCAGACAACACGCCCCTACCCCTCTTTCTTTCATGAATCTTGCTCTTTCTAGCAAGTGGATTCTCAACTGGTGTGGGGACAACGCATTTTAAATTCAGTGAAGATTAATTATACGTGTAAAATTGATCAGAGAGAATTGGATTTCACTCGAAATGGCAACAACCTCATCACAAGTATAAGTGTTTAACACATACTTTTGACAAATAGAGGCCACCATTTTGTGCTTGTCATGACCAAAAATGACTTTAGACACTTAATTCAGCATTTGATGATTGATAAATGTAACGCATCTTGTTCTTACAAGCCACAATTCAAATGTGGTATGATAAGAGGTGTTCTATGGTTTGTTGTAGTTTTCACTACTGGGTTTTTCAAAATGTGGTCATTTTTCGGAAACCCACTGTCAAGATGGAGTCATCTTTAAGCAGTCAGTGAAAATTGTGACAACTTTAAAGGGCCAATCATGATGTGAGGATTTGTACATGTAACATTGAACAGACTAAAACTGGACTGCATCACTTTGAATTGTGACAAAATTATACAAAGACCAATCATGAATGAGAACTATTTACTTGCTATCAAAACCTGCTATCATTACTGTTTTAATTGTAAAACCTGTGACCTCTGTCAGTATCTGTAAACGTGAGAGACATTTTTAAAAATAATTTCAGTTCAGCTTTATAAGGCAAAGCTTCTCTTTTGACATCAATGTGAATTGAAAGTAAATGAGCATTTTTTCCAGTACCATGGCAAATAGAATTAAATTGCAAGGATGCCTGGGGGATGGGGACTCACATTTTGGCAATATAGTATGTGCCGTGGGATATGGTAACTTTTTTGAAGTTCTCGCTCCTTAAGGTATCATTTTTGCCCATGTTGGCATAGTGTTCCCAGTATGATCCTTAGATGGGGTGCCTAAATATAGCAGTGCGTGACACTGGCAGTTTTCCGGCTTTGTTTCACGCCGGTTTGTTTTTTGTTTGTTTTTGTTTGTTTGTTTGTTTGTTTGTTTTTTTTTTTTTGGGGGGGGGGCTTAAATAGGGTATCGATTTCAGTTTGCTTTATCCTTAAATAGGGTGAGGGTTTAAGACCCCTCGCGGCACACACCTGGGCAAGGATGCCTATAATTGCACCAAGTAAACTTCTTAAACTAGTTTTTTAATTTACACCATGTTTGCAACAAGATTTCCGTTAAGTATGATGGTTTTGCAAAGAGATAGAGGAAATATGACGAAAACTTGGATAAGAAAATTAATGAATTGCCCTGGTAGTAAAATGACTAAAATATGGAGTACGCGTTACCTGCATACAGCTGTACTTGGCATTTGAAAGCAGCCTTAATTAACATATTTGCTCCCAGACAAAAGCAACATAATTAATGCGAACGTTTTTCCATGACACCAGCGTAAAGTTGTGACAAATGCTGACACTTTTGCCTGTATGGCAAATGAGAGTAAATTGAGTGTAAAGGTTCTTTTCTTTTGTAATCAAAGTAAATATGGTGAAAACTTGGTGCAATCTCGTTACCGTGCGCCATGTTTTCTTAGGTTCGCACTCGCAGTAAAGGTGCTGGAACGTTTACACGCAAGGCAAGTCTTAAGCAAAATATATGTGAAAAGTTCGACATTTGCCTTCGGTGCAAAATTACGGTAAATTCGAAGCAAATGTCATTTTCCCGACACATTTGCCACGTAAAGATTTGCAGTGAAAAGTTGTGATAAATGCACACTTTTCCTTGCATGGCAAATCAGATTAACCTACGCATAAATTTACTCCTTTGTTGAGAAAGTAAATGTGGTGAAAACTGTGTGCAAATAGATTATCTTGCACTACGTTTGCTTGGGTTTACACTCACAGTAAACGTATAACTTTCACACGCAAGCCAAATCCTTAGCAAATGTGTGTAAAGTTTGACATTTGCTTTCGGTGCAAATTAACGGTAAATTCGAAGCAAATGTCATCTTTCCGACACATTTGCACGTAAAGATTTGCAGTGAAAAGTTGTGACAAATGCACACTTTTCCTTGCATGGCAAATCAGAGTAAACTACGCATAAATTTACTCATTTGTTTAGAAAGTAAATGTGGTGAAAACTGTGTGCAAATAGATTATCTTGCACCACGTTTGCTTGGGTTTGCATTCGCATTAAACGTTTAACTTTTACACGCAAACCAAATCTTTAGCAAATGTGTGTGTAAAGTTTGACATTTGCTTTCGGTGCAAATTTACGGTAAATTAAAGTGCCCGGCTATGAAGCGAAATTTGTTTCTTGCTAATTTTAAACTTTACCCCTAAAAACGCAAGAATCTCAAAATTTGAGGTGCTTGTAATTAAAATTATTGATTTTACGAGCATCTGAAGTTGGACTATTCATACTCTATTAATATTCATTAGCCCTCGTGCATGGTATATAGGCATGCCTTGATTATTCATAGTAGTCAGTTTTGCCTAACTTTGGTTGGAATCGTTTCAAATGTGCCCGAGCGTCCGTCCCCAGTGAACGATCCTGCAACTGCCCAGCAAATTTTACAGCCTCTTCAAGGCTCTGTTGAGCGGGTGGCTCCGCCAACTACGTCTTCATCACAGGCCGGTTTAACGTCAGGAACAACCGCGAGCGGTGACAATGCGTCCCAAAGTTCTTCTCAAGAAAACGCGACGGGGTCGAATGTGTCGGAC
>JAEMWC010000303.1:655000-837500 GCA_016490735.1 Pachyseris speciosa | reverse complement strand
TATAGGTAGCTAGGAAATGTTCAGGTCTCAACCCCCCCCCCCCCCTTCATCCCCACCCCTATCTCTCACCCATCAATGCAGCGATGGTATAATGGGCGTGATGTTCTTGTCAGTTGCCATAAAATTACTACGCCAAGGGTATTCTTTTGGGGCACCTTTACACAAGATTTTTTGGCTCCTTTACAGAATAATCTCAACCCTAAATTGATGAAATAGAATAACTGCAAGGCTGGTACTACGTGAAAAGTTGACTTTGCGAGACACCAACATGACCGAAACTAGATAAAGTAGGGTTGCGGCCATGGACAGCTGTTTCGTCCTTATTGGGGCTCATCGGCATGGCGTAGCGAATTTAAATGACGCTAACTACATCATTCACACTCTTCTCTTTCACGGGAACATATGAACCCACAATTGACCTGTTCCCAACGCCAGTGGCTTCATAACTCAGTTGGTTAGAGCATCGCACCGGTATCGCGAGGTCACGGGTTCAAACCCCGTTGAAGTCCTGAATTTTTTTCAAGCTTCTTTTCGCAATTGCATAAATCGCGTTCACAACTGCAAGGATCATTCTTCATTTGAAGGATGCAATGTTGACATCGCCGAAACCAACAACAACAACAACAACACCATTTATTTATTTTAACATTTGACAGATAAAAAGTGAAGTTTCCACCCGAAGGTAGCAAGGCAGATGGGTCAAAAGGATATTAAAATACATAAAAAAATTAGACGACTCAGCGTTATGCTTGCTTGTCTTTATTAATACATATTATCACTGTTTACAGCAACTTAAATTACTTTGGTTTACTTTGACCTGGTCGGGTACATCTTTTCTCAAATCTTTAGCTTATACTGTGGCTCAGCATACTGATCGTTACCAAAATTAACAATTATTCTCACATGTCGTACATGTCATTCCCATGTCATCTTCTTTAATATACTTTGCATTGCAACACTGGAACCCACCTATTTTACATATTTCTTTTCTTATGCTCGCAGACTTGAAATTCTTCAAAGCATCCGTTAAACATTTTTTCAAATCATTACAGCACTCACTTCGTTCTACGTTCTCCGAGCGAAGAATATCCTTAAATACTCCTTCGCTATTCTGTGACCTCCATTCGGAAAATGCTTTTACAGGGCTATCTCCTGCTGCTGTCTCTTTTCTCTTGTTGTTTGCGAATCCACTGTAGTGTCTGCCGCTGGATAATGAGACGATCAACAGCAAAGGAATCAACGCCTTAAAAACCCCAACCTGGAAATAAATAATAAAGCAAGGAGAAAAGGATTGGTTAATGAGCAGGACAGCAAACGTAAATATACACCTTTAGGGTGATGCTTTTGACACTATGAATAAACAGTCGCAACGATGGCCTTACAAGAAGTTGGAAGTAGTTCTGAAAACGTATTTCAACTAAGATACTACCTTGAGAACTCTCGTTTCCATCTTCGTTTCCTCCTGGCTCAGAAAGTTCAGATGAAATGAAGCTGATTTGAGTTTGACGCTGGATGTATTGTATACGCTCACTAAGGGGGACCTTTTTGTAGCTGACGTACGTTTACAAGCATAATTTTAGGTCTTTTAGGAAATGGAAAAACAATTCAGACATTACATGCAAAGCAGCATGCATCAAAAGAGAAACAGTCAGTGAGAGTGATTGTAATTTGGGCATCAGGAATAATTTGTACTGACGTAGTAATAACAGATGGGCTTCTAATTAACCTAAAAATACATAGATCGCGAGAAACTGGCGGGTGGGCCTCTAATTAGCCTAAAAATACATAGATCGCGAAAAACTGGCGGATGGGCTTCTAGTTAACCTAGAAATACATAGATCGCAAGAAACTGAAATAAAAACGAGGGGGCGGGGAAGAGGGGGAGTGGGTGGGATGGAGGTCTTTATTATGGCAGTTACAAAGATAGACTTAGCGCTACACTAGGGTATAGGGACCAAGAAGGCAAAAGATACTGATAACAAAGGGAGTGACTGCTTGACTCTTGTATTGTTTTCTCGTCTCTTCACTGTTAATCTTTATCCGTTTATTGTTTTCATTGCGTTCTGTTTCTTCTTGGGAGCATGACGTTAGCGGCTATTCTCTGTGTAAGCCATATATGTTATAAATGCACAACATGTTATGTACACCATCTTACGAAGGGAGCTTTAAAAAATGACCTACGCTCCTGGCCCGACATATTCTGTCATCTTTTTTTTTAGAAGTGGTGGAAAATTTATCGTCAGTAACACTGGCAAGCTGAGAGGGGTGGGTACCAAGTGCCATTGGATATGATGAAAGGTGTTGGCAATCCCCAATCACACTTCTACTCCGAATTCTTGGAAATGCCCTAACACACCATGCTTTCCCGCAAAGATGGATCAAAAAATTAAAAAGGACATAAATTCCTTGTCTCTAGCTATGATATTTTAGGGTCGAGCGAAAATTTGAAAACAAAAAAAATTAGTTACCAGGATGGTATAACGTATGCAGTATGCAGATGTCTCTTAAACCATTTATTACATCGCTATCATCGTTTACTTTAAAGGCAACGTCCATTGTCCTAATTTCCTGGTTACAAAACCAACATGTTATGTTTGAATATAAACTCATCCATTATCCGTTGTGAGATTACCATTTTAAAGTTTTATAACTTCCTCTGCTCATAAATGAACACCAATGGTCTGTCTTCACCTGTTCGGGGCCACCTGCCTCAGCTTTTTGGTGTGTGTGTGCCATTAAATTAGCGCTTTATTCGACAGTTAGCTCTTTCCTTTAGCTTTATACAGCTATAACGTTACCGCGTGGGCGAAAGTGGTGTTATTTCTTGTAACCCCTCTTTTATGGAGCATTCTGGGGTTGCCGGGTCTAATTGAATAAATGATCGCATTTACTCTTTGAACGTAATTATTCACGCAACACACGAAACATGCATTGTCATGTTTATATTCTGCTGCTTTCGACGCGTTTCCTTTTCTGTCCCTCTCACATCATGAAAATAAAAACGTTCAGCGAGGCTGGTAGAGCAAAAACAGTACGCCTTACGATAAAGAAACTACTCGCAGATCAGCTGCTATATTTATTCAAGACCGATAACTTTCTTTGAATATTCGGCTCACTCTACTGTACTGGAGGGCTATACAGCTATAACGTTACCGCGTGGGCGAAAGTGGTGTTATTTCTTGTAACCCCTCTTTTATGGAGCATTCTGGGCTTGCCGGATCTAATTGAATAAATGATCGCATTTACTCTTTGAACGCAATTATTCACGTAACACACGAAACATGCATTGTCATGTTTATATTCTGCTGCTTTCGACGCGTTTCCTTTTCTGTCCCTCTCACATCATGAAAATAAAAACGTTCAGCGAGGCTGGTAGAGCAAAAACAGTACGCCTTACGATAAAGAAACTACTCGCAGATCAGCTGCTATATTTATTCAAGACCGATAACTTTCTTTGAATATTCGGCTCACTCTACTGTACTGGAGGGCTATCCTGGTAAAGTATTCCCCCAATTTGCATATTGTTGAAACCATCAATCAGATATTTATTTAAAAGAACATGAAGGGCTGAACTAGCGAAAGGGAACTAACAGGTTCTACTCCCACGTGGATAATGGGTTACTAATATACTTTCACATGCAGGCTACGTAAAGAAGTTGATGTCTTTCGTAACTGTCAAACTACACGGAAAGCCGTAAAAATCTCGAGTAAAAAATTCATCTTTCAAATCGGTACTCTTAACCCCCACGGTAGTAATGAGCGCTTTTCATTCAATTGATTTGTTCCTGTTTTTCACGTTACCATGTTACCACCAATTGCGTAGCTCCATATTCTGTATATAAACCATACACAACCCACAATTCCTCGATTCTCTCCGACGAAGGGCTAACGCTCCAAACGTCAGCTAATCGAATCCCTGTACGTACGGTGGTCATTTTACATTATCAACTCCGTTGATCAACCAAATTTTCGTGTTTCACTTCCCCACCGACACAGCACCACAGTTTCTTTAGTAACTAACCCCCTTCATACCTTATTGTTTGATTTACACAGTAGGTCTCTGCGTTTTGTTTGGAACAGTGGTATAATTGTCGTCAGAAACGATCACCTGTCTAAAAGAGTCAGTTTTGTTTTTGTATCCTACCCCGATGCAGTGTTTCAAATAAATTTCAGTAAAATTAAAGGCTCCGAACATCTCCTTTTTCCCAAGCTTTATTAGGTTCCATTATCTTATATAAACGGACGTAAAAAAAATAGAAAGAAACGAAAATAAAGTATTTATACCTAAAGGGGCAGCCACGAACGAGACCAATGCAAGGTACCGCCCGAATAGATAATTAAAAGGAAAAAATAAAATAGCCATAAATTATACAATTTTATCAGCATATGAGAATTTCAAAAGGAAATATAAACTGTATACTATGAGCGATGGCATGTGCACGAGCGCGATCTTGCAAGCGAGTAAGTGCACGGGCGTTCAAATGTTGTTCCAAAAGCCTTGCCAGAGTTTGTTTCAAAGAGTTTTTAAATACGTCGGTACTGGAGAAGCTGCTTTTAGGGGGCAAATTTGCAAGTGAAGTTCCAGAATTTAACAATCCTATTAAAGAAAGAGGTCTGAAATGTGGTAGTTTTGCTAAAAAGGAATTTTTACTCTGAAGGAATGGCTTTAAATAATACGACCGTCAGTTACAAAAGAAATGCAATTATGTACGCTTTGATCCGTTTGTCCTCCCATACAAGCATTTGTAGAAAAATTTTGTCATATACTAGTGACAACATGTCCAGTCTAATAAGCCTTTACTTGTAAGACATGATTTCTCCGATACGAGACTGCAGTATCCAACCTGTGGCTCTTCTCTGCACGCGCTCTGTCTTGTAGGTAGCTGTGACTTGGGGACCACACCTACGTTCCAAATCAGAGTGGTGATTATTAAACAGGGGACAGATATAGTGTCCGTCTGACTGCCACGTTTGTCCGTTGGGGGCAAGTACGCTTTAGGAGTCCAATCAGCTTATTCGCTCTCGAGACAATAGCGTTGATATGCTTGCCCCATGAAAGTGTGCTGGTGACCATAATTCCAAGAACCTTCTCTTAAGCCACATGCTTGAGTTGCACGTTCATTTATGGGTATAATCATAACTGAAGGGTTATTTCTTGCGTGTAACTGATAGCACTTTGCATTCAGAGGTGTTAATTTGGATGTTGTTACAACGCGTCCATTTGACCATATTTAATATGAAAGAGTGGACTGTACAGCTTCGCAATCGGGAAGACACTTAACAGCACCAAAAATCTTTGAATCGTCAGCACAAAGCGCAATATTTACTTCTCCTTATGCAACATCAGTTAGATCATTTTTTGAAAATGACGAACATTAGACACCCGAGTAGACTCCCTTGGGGCATTTCGGAGGTGACAGAGGCCCATTGTAACGAAGCACCCTCGAGAACTACATGTTGAACTCGGCTAGAAAGATAATTAGAAACCACGATAACAATTTACCAGAGATGCCATACGCGCTCGATTTGGCAAGGGGAATTTTGTGATCTGCACAGTGAAATGTTTTTACAAAATCTAAACAGATCACATGGGTCTGGATATCCTTGTCTATATGACGTCCGATAGCGTGGAGAACTGAAAGCAACTGGGTCACACATGATCACTTTTACAAAATTCCGTGCTGAGGGGCACAAATCAGGTACTTTAAATGGTCATAAGGGCGAGTGAAACCACAGCGTTCAAGGATTTTGCTAACAATCGGTAACGGAACAAAATAGAATAGGAAAAAAGCGAAGGATATAATATAGATATTTATATATTTTGGGTACACGTTTTATTCTAGATTCCCAAAAAATTGTACTAAATTTAAAATGTTCTTGCTAGAATCCAGCAAAAAGACGGAAATTAAGTTGAACAAAAGGCTACAATTAGCCTAAACTTGGGCCTGCAAAAGTACACGGTGTATCCTTAATTTGGCGGGAAGCAAAAGAAATGAGAAAAGTCTTTTCTAGATAACTATCTTGTTCCCTTGTTTGATGTTCACCCAATTGAGTCTGATGATAATGCGCATGCGCCCGTGGCTCACGAACAGCTGTATTCGGAAAAAGGCGGCCGCGTGGGAACTGGGACGAGGGTACTTGGTACATCGGACGCAAAGGCTGGGTGCTTGGAAGCGAGGCTGCAGACGTTCGCGGAAGAGTAGAACTGGGAGGTGCGGACGTGGGATTCAGTACACTGAATGACCAATTTTGCCTTAAATAAACAGAAATTTCAATTTATGGACGGACGACAAAGGTATTTTGAAGTTAACAATAGCAACTGAACAAGTAATTAGGGAAGCACAGGTTTTTGCCTCTTTTGACCCATACCGTAACTTCCTTTTCCTTCTTTACAGCTGATAAATGAAATTGAAAAAAAAAAAATGGTAAGAAGCGTTTAGTGAAAGTAAGACGTTGCAAAAATAATAATTCTATCGCCAGCTTTAGTTAAAATCTAGAGAAAAAGACTATTTACTTAAAGTCACTAGGAGTATTTGCTAAAAGATTGATTCTAGATCCTGCCATATGAGTTATACAGTAAATCAGGTTTGTTTCTCAGGATTGCTAAATTTGTACAAAACTCAAGCTTTCAATTCCGCCTCGAAATCTTTATCAAGTGATGGAGTTTGACGTTTTATCACGTGATTTAGGATGATAAACCACACGTGACTAAACGTCCCGGTAGATCACGGGGAGCTCGTGTCCGCTCTCTCTATTCAGCCTAGGCCTGGCAGTGGATTTCGATAGTCTTTCTGATTCTTATCTTGAGAGTGTCATTTTCCCTTGCGATTATCACGAAGTATGAAAAATCAGGGGTACGCCCCGCGTCCCTGAAGTGATCACCCACTGCAGCTGGGTCGCTCCTTGAGGGGTCTTGGAAATCCAAGTTTTGTAGTTATTGTTCGGGAGGACGGATTTCAAGTGTTCCATTTCGATTTTTATATTCTAGAAAAGAGTTCTGACCACCTATCTTTTGTGTTCCACATGGTGGTTGGAATCAAAATTAAGCCGGTATAAATCTGTGTGTCTGTAAATGGTGATCTCTGTTGTTCCGTCTTCCTTATATGTACACAGGTTCCGAGAAAGGGTAGCTTTCCATCCGTTTCTGGTTCAATGGTAAACTTAATGTGTGGGTCCCTTGAGTTTAGGTAATCTATGAAAGTATCTACAACATATTCCTGTACCTTGGTGAACGTGCCATCTACATACCTCTACCACATCTCTGACGGCCTAGAGAAAGTTGACAAGGGCTCACGCCCAAAATGCTCCATATAAAGGTTAGCAGTTATAGGGGATACTGGGGATACCATGGCGCATCCCTGGATCTACTTATAAAACGTTTCCCGGTACAAGTAGTAGCCGAGAAAACAAACTCAAGCAGTTTGATGATCAGTCGGTTCTAACGTAAGCGTGGTCCTGTCCTGCCAGGTGTACACACTCTCTGATTGAAATTTCACGCACTGGATCGCCTCCGGAACAGGTATGGTCCTGAAAAGGGCGGACAGGCCCTATCATACCAACCTCGTTCCCAGGACCTTTTCCCTGGCTTGGGGGTGGAGGTCCTGGGAACGAGGTTGTCTATCATACCAGTTTTTGGCTTGGTGTGACGGTGGGGTCTTACGGGCGAAATCTGCACTTTTCTTTATGATGAGCTCATGGATTGAGCGGACCCACAGTTTAGGCCAGTTATCTGGCGTGGTTAGAGACTATGGGCCTCTAGGGATAATTTTTCTTATTGATCTTTGGCAGACCATAGAGCTTTGAAAACGTCTCTTTGGTGGGATAATTTTTATTTTAATACTAAAACATTTTATTTAATTACATACTATCTGCAATCCCTATATAACTTAGGTAATATTTACATAATACTTACATCACGACATATTACAACTTATATCATATAACATCATATTACAAACTTACATCACGATACTAGTATACCATACCTACATACCACATGTTACTTACATTACTTACAGGAGGCTTACATACTATTGCAAAAATAAAATAAATTAAATAAATAAATAATAAAGTTTACATAATACTAACATATACGCACATACGATTACGGATTCAATGTCCATCAGTTGTCCAAAGGAATAATTATATTTGTCTTGTAATTGACCTTAAAAATCTGTAGTATTGTAACTGCTGCTCTCCGTATCTCTCGACAAAGGAGAAGGAAACTAAAGGTTAGTTTTCCCGGATAAATGCTCCACATTTCACATTGAAATTTTTCAATGACCCAGTTTTGACAGCATAACGTCTTTCATAGTCAAGGCAAAGTAACATAATTCGAAAAAAAAATTCTCGTGATAGATGAAGGCACATTGTTTTCGAATAATAAATGTGATACCTCGCAATTAAAAGTGCATGGTGAAAAAGCAAGTTTGTAGTATCGTTCACAAAGCCTATGCAAGAGAGAAAGGAGAAGTCTTGATTTGGGAAGCAAGAGCTGTTTCTCATCCACCTACCAATTTCTTTCCAGAAAGATTTAACAACAGGACAGTCCTGAAAAAAGATGTAGGAGAGTTTCTGAGCTTGCTTTACAGAAAGTGCAAAGGTCATTAGCGGCAATCCCAATTTTGAAATGGAAACATTTGGTTGCTAATTTTCTGTGTAGAAGTTTAAACTGAAAGATTCGTAATCTAGATTCATTGGTGTATAGAAAGGCCACCGTGTACGACTTACTCCAGTCGACCGTGTCGAAACCAAGAGCTTTACAGTCTACAAGCCATTTTCCCTGACGTTTGCACAGGGAAGAGGTACTTTGTGTTAGAAACATTTTATAAGCTAACTTACAGAACTCTGGTGAGGCCAAAAGGTTTTTGGTGTTAGTAGTAGCAACTCTCGTTGGCGGACAATAGTTTTCGAGTTTCAGATTCGAGATTGCACAAGTTACGCCGTAATACAGGAGAAAATGAGGTTTAATTCCGAATTTTTTCTTAAAAGTATCGAGCTCCAAAAAAAGTGAATCCTCTCCCAGGAGGTGACTTATGAGGGAAATACCTGCCGAAAACCAGCTCCGATAGTAAATGGGCTTATTGTTGATGTGTATAAGAGAGTTGTACCAGATTAGAGTCTCACCAAAGTTTGAGAGTTGTTTTTTGAAATTAAGACGAGACCAAGTTTCGATTAATTCTTTTGTGAAGGGTTCCACAATCCCCAAAGAGGCAAAGTCGTCTTGATTGAGGTTACCGTGCAAAAGAAGTTCAATATTGTGGGTATTGAGGAAGCAAGCTAACAGTAATTTCCATTTCCCTTTGTTCTGTGGATCTAGGTATTTTTGAATCCATTTGGCCTTAAGGGAGCGGTTAAAGCTTTGAATGTCCAGCATTTTAAGACCACCTTCTGCATAATCATTTGTTATTTCTGATCTTTTAATTTTATCGGGTTTACCGTCCTATGAAATTGAAAAGGACATTCCTTATTTCTTTAAGGTGGTGATGGGACGTAGGTAGAGGGGACATAATGTAGGCTAACTGCGATGCGAACAAGCTGTTAATGACCGTTATTTTCCCAAGGAGGGTTAATCTTCTGAACTGCCAATTTTCGATTATTTTAGAATTTGTTTCCTTTTTTTCTTCATAATTAAGTGTCAGAGATTCCTCTTTGATTTTTTTTTTTTTGTAGTGCAACCTTTATTTACACGCTCAACGTTACAAATACATTATTTGCTTTTGTCACTAGCTTTGAAATACTACATTTACAATTACAATAAATTCTTAAATGTTTTGTTAAAAGCTGTTATTTTGTTATGTGCGATTGCTATTTCATGCTGTATATTTATTTTTTCATTGAGAAATGGCAGAAAACTGTCGAAACAGAGTTTCCTATCATGAAGGCAGCTGTTATAAATAGTGAACTTTGCTATCAGGAGTGCGTAATTTAAAGAATATAGGTGCTTAACATTGCCAAAAACTCCATATAAAATCATACTGTCAGACAATCTGATAGATAACTTAGTTTTTGTATTCCACCAGTTTTGAAAACAGTTCCAAAAACGTTTTGTCGAAGGGCAATGTAGCAACATGTGATCTAAAGTATGTCAGTCGGCAGAACACTGAGGGCAAGCATCGCTCTCGCAAACTTTTGCCCGACAAAGGCTAACTTTGGTTGGGAGGATGTTGTGGATGACTTTGAACTGGAACATTGTTATACTTATGTCGTTTTTAAACTTAAATGGAAATTCGTAAACCCGATGAATATTTTCCTGGGTGAAACCATGTCTTAAAATTTTGCTTTCAGCGGTAGGGGTTATAAAAATATCTTTTAACAAAATCGAGTAAACTGTCTTAGTGGAAATTTTCATTTCTTTATATCCTTGTGTCTGTCTTGAGATGGGAAAAACGGAATTATGCTTTATTTCTGATTTCCAAGAAGCTGGTATAGCGTTTATTAATCCAAAATACAGGGTGAAAGGTATCTTCAGGCGGAACTTTTCGCAAAATTGGGTAAACGGAATAAAATTGTTGTCGGCTTTCAGTAAGTCCTTGACATAGATAATCCTCTTGTCGAACCACCTTTTAAAGAAAAGAGATTTTCCATTGATTCGGATGTTTTTATTGTTCCAAATAATTTCGTCTTGTGGAGAAGTTGGATTTTCAAAACCAACTTTTGTGTTCTGCCAAAATGTTAATATTTCTCTGTAAAAAGTTGGAAGGTTATTAATTTGTAGCAAGCTGATATCATAGTTACAGTTAGTCAAGAAAGACAGTCCACCAAATTTCTCAAGGGCAGCTTCCGGGATTATTTTCCAGGAAGCGTCGCTATTAGATTGCAAACGTGGTATCCACGCAACCTTTAAAGATTTATTCATGGTGTGAAAATCTGTCATTTTGAGGCCACCTTGCTTTTTTTCCCCTATGATAGTTGATTTTTTAATCTTAGCGGGTTTCCCGTCCCAGATGAAGTTAAAAATTAATGCCTCAATTTCTTTAATATATTTTCCTGGAATAACGAGAACAGACGTGTTATAAATTAACTTGGAAAGGCCAAGTGTTTTAACGATGTTTACTTTGCCATAAAGTGTAAGATTTCGTCTTTTCCAACCGTTTAGTGTCTTTTCTAGTGTATGGATTTTCTCAGCGAAATTTAGCTCGTTTAATTTATTTAAGTCGTAAGAAAAGAAAACGCCAAGAGCTTTTATTGGATCCCGAGGCCAGCGGAAGCCAAAAGGTGTTTCCATGCTATTTTTCCAGCTACCGAGCCACATTCCCTCAGTTTTTGCAGGGTTAATTTCCAAACCAGACACAATTTTGAACTTGTTAAGAAGAGTTAGCAAATTTGTAATAGAGTCAAGGTCTCGAATAAAGGCAGTGGTGTCATCAGCATACAAAGAAACTTTAATTTCTTTCTCACCTACTTTGATACCATTAATGGTGCTATCGTGTTGTATTGCTCTCGCAAGAATTTCTATGCCAAGTATAAATAGCAAACCGGATAAAGGGCAACCTTGCCTCACACCTCGTTCTAAACGGAAAAATTCTGAAGCGTGTCCATTATTCATGACGCAACTGGAAACGTCGTTGTAGAACACCTTGATCCAGTTTTGAATATCAGGACCGAAGCCAAATTTCTTCAGCGTGTTGTTTATGAAGTCCCATTCAATGGTATCAAAAGCCTTTCTGAAATCTAAGAAAAGGGCTACGCCAGGTATATTATTTTCCTCTGTGTATGACATGATGTCAAGAATTAAACGAACGTTTTCACCTATGTAGCGGTCTTTTACATATCCAGTTTGATCCGGATTAATTATATTAGGTAAAACTTTTTCTAGACGTTTAGCGATAACTTTAGTTAAAATTTTGTAATCGACGTTTAGGAGAGATATTGGTCTGAGATTGTCCAGTAAGGTATTGTCTTTGTTTGGTTTGGGAATGAGTGTTATGACACCGCGTCTTTGAGAAATTGAAAGCTTTCCAGTATCAAAAGCAAAGTTAAAACTGTTTGTCATATCCTCATACAGCTCTTTCCAAAAGTACTTATAAAATTCCGCTTGAAAACCATCTGATCCTGGTGATTTTTGGTTTTTAAAGTCATTTAGAGCTTTTAAACATTCTTCCGGGCTAACTTTTCCTTCACACGATAACATATCATCGTTCTTCAAAGAGGTGATGTTTTCTAGAAAACTAGGCAAGAAGTCATTGGACCCTGAAGATTCGTCTCTTTTGGAAGTGTAGAGTGTCTTGTAAAAACGCATTTGTTCTTCTAGGATTTCAAATTGGTCATTGGTGAAATTACCGTCAGGGAGTTTTAATTTAGTGACCGTCTTTTTTTCATGATTACGTTTTTCTAAACCATAAAAGTATCTGGTGTTACGTTCGCCCTGTTCATGCCATCTAACTTTACTCCTGAGAATTGTACCTTTTGTTTTATGCTGCATAATTTCCCGTAATCTCGATCTGGCATTATTGATATCGGTGATAATCGTCTTGTCATTTGGCTGTAGTTCAACCTTTTTATACAAATCATTAATCTGCTTCTGAAGATGGTTTTCCTCAGCTCTTCGTTTCCGAGCCTTGTTTTTAGAATATTGGATTGTGAAGCCTCTGATCTCCATTTTAATTAAATCCCATCTTAGGCTTAAGTCTTTCACGTCGATGTATTTTTGTTTGAATTTTGTTATTTCTGCGCGCAGATGAGAAACGTATGTTTCGTCTTGAAGAAGCGACTGGTTAAACTTCCAGAAGCCAGGACCTTTTTTCTGTTTAAGTTCTTCGGATTTTATGTGTATCAAAATCGCTGAGTGGTCCGTTTCGGGTGCCCATATTATTTTGCACATCTCTATCAGATTGTTAAACTTTGGGGGAGTCAGAAAAAGGTCGAGGCGGCATTGAATTTTGAATGACTTATTTCGCCAGGTAAATTTTTCAGTGTTTGGATTTAGAAAGCGCCAGACGTCGTTTAAACCGTACAAATTGCAAAGTTTTTGTATTTCCTCCACCACTACATTTTTGCGAGAATTCAAGTTACCTCCTTTTTTATCTTTTTCAGATAAAGTACAATTGAAGTCGCCTCCTATGATGATTGTTTCATTTGCATATTCTTGAAGTTGTTTTTGCAATTCCTGAAAGAAAAGTACCTGTTGGCGTGCATCATTTGGTGCGTAGATGTTAACAAGTACGATGTGTGCACTTGCAATTTTAGTGTCCAGTAGAATGTATCGACCATTTTTGTCGCAAACTTGCTTCTCGACTTTACATTGTATTTTAGGATTTATAAGAATCATTGTGCCTTTGCTATGGTTCGTTCCATGGCTGAAGAATATTTCACCACCCCATTCCGCTCGCCACGCATTTTCACATTCTTTTGAACTATAGGTTTCTTGCAAAAAAACAAAAGGGCAGTTTTGGTGATGAAGCCATCTGAAAACAGTACGGCGTTTCAGCGCTTTGTTTAAACCTCTAATGTTTACCGACAGACATTTGAAATCAATGGGGTCATTCATGATGAAATTTTTGCATTGTTTTCCGATTGTAATGTTTGACACATGCAGTTCGACAGTTTTCTTTGTGATTTAAGGGAAGGAAATTGACATTTACATTTCTTATAAAAAAAGCAGCTAAGAAAAACAAAATTGATAGATAGTGCGATTTTCTTAACAATCGAAAGTTTAAGTTTTGGATTTGTAATTACTAGTTGATCGTGCAACAAGCAAAAGCAAAAAGATTGGCAAAAATAGTAATAAGTAGCGGGTTTGGTAAAAAAAGACAGCAAAATAAATTTAAGAGGTCTAAATGGGAGACTTGAACCTATACAAATAAATAAGAAAGTTATGAGAAATAACATTAGAACGCACCACGGTAAAGTGGTTAAATGGTTTGCGTTCGGTAACAACATTGTAGAAAAAAAAAAAAGACGAGCTCCTACCAGCGGGTTAGCATTTATTCTTAAAACTATAGTAAACATTTTAGAGGACCTGTTCATCCTGATTCGTAGGTGGTGAAGCTCGACTCGGTACTTCTGTAGCATCCTGGCTACTGCTTCCTTCAGCACTTGTGCCTTGTGTTGGAGGAGGTTGTAACCACGATTTTGGAATTTCATAGTGGAAATAACGCTTTCCATTGACTACCAGTTTATCGCCTACAACCGTTGCTCTTGAGAATGGGTTGTCTTTCTTAATATTCTTCATAGCTGGGACCAAAACGTTCTTCCTTATCTCTTGAACTTGCTTTGGTAGGTCCTCACTCATCGAGATATTTGAGTTCTTTAGCCGATAACGACACTTCCAAACCTTATCTCTGTCCGCGCGGCAGGTGAAGCGGGCGATGATGGGTCTAGCTTTGCTTCTGTTAGGTTTGCCAAGACGGTGAACGCTGCAAAAACTCATACATTGAACTTCTTCATTCGCTATTTCGAGCTTTTCTATCAGAATAGATCGAAGAAGCGCAGGGCAGTCTTCGTCAGAAGATTCTTGAATCCGGTAGAAAATTAAATTCGATCGCCGGCTGTAAATATCTTGCTGTGTTATTTCGTTCCATTGTGCGGACTGCTCGGTTTCACATTGTGTGACACGTTGAACAAGATCTTCCTGCTCGCCTTGCGTAAACTCCAGGGATTCTTTTGTTTCGGTTGCGAATACTTTTATCTCGCTGAGCTTCTGTTTTAAGTCGTGAACTTCCGCTTGAGCTTTGTCTAGGCGAGCTTCAAGATTTAATATTCTTGCATCTCTTTCTTTGGCCTGATCTTCAATTACAGTCAGCTTTCCGAGCAGGTCTTGATATTCCTTCACCGTCATTTTGATGCAGGCGCCATTTTGCTCTTGGTCCTCACTCATGTTCTCGGCACCGGAGCTACTTACTCTCTGTCTTTTTTTTTCTCTTTATCTTTGCTGCCCATCGGTGCCTCAGAGGTAGCTTCTCTAGATAGATTATAGCTTATTTTGACTGTTTGTGTGCACTTGTCTCTAGGTTTTGACGTGTTTTAGCGGAGCTCGTTAAGACACGTCTACTCGCAGTGACTCATCCCCATGTCATTGTAGAGAACCAGACTCCTAAAGTTTTAACCTTGTAAACAGGCCATGTAACATGTTGAAAGGCAGGGATTATCCTTCTTTGCAGGCGTGAAGAGCCGACCCAGAGAGCTTCTGTCTTTTTTTTTTTTTTTTTTTTTCATTATTGACCCTTAACCCAGAAAGAGCTGTAAAGGATCTAACAAGTTAAAAGACCGGTGCACTGAGTTATCTTATCTTATTGCTTTTGTTGCGATTTTGTAGTCACAGTTCAAAAGGCTTATAGCTCTCCAGTTTTTTAGATGTTGCAGCGGTTTGTTTTTCTTCGGTATTAAAGTTATCAGCCCTCTGCGTTGTGAGATGGAAAGGTGTCCCTGGGTAAAAGATGAATTTAAAGCGGCGAGTAAAAAGGGAGACAGATCGTCCCAAAACACTTTATAAAAATCTGTTGGAATACCATCAGTTCCAGGGAACTTTCCGGGTTCCATTGTTTTTAAAACTTTCAAAACATTCTTTTTCTGGCAGATCGAGAAGCCCTTCGCAAGATTCTTTCTGGTTGTAGCTTAACTTCGTTTCATTAACCTCGGGGAAGAAAATATTTTCGCAATTGTCGACATCATCGCTGTTTGTAATAGACATATAAAGAGACTCATAGTACTTTTTAGCTTCATCTAAACTTTCAGAGTCTGTCGAAATCTTTTTTATCATTTTCGATTTTAAGGTTCCTAATAGTTTTACTGTTAGAATGTCGTTTCTCCAGACTGTGAAAATATTTTGTGTTCTTTTCCCCTTCATTATACCACCTCACTTTTGATCTTAGAATAGCACCTTGGGTTTTATAGGCGATTATGTCTTCTATTTGTTGTTTCTTCATTCTTAGTTCAGTCTGTATACATTCCCCAATTATAACATATTCTGATATATTACGGTCGTCAAGTGTTTTCTCGAGCGCTAAAACCTCTTCTTCCAACAGATTTTCTTTATGCTTAAGACGCCGTTTCTTTGATGTAGCATAACATTTGGAAGCAGATCTAATTTCCATTTTGATAACGTCCCATAACAGAATCTCGTCTACTTCGTTCTGACCTTCATAGTCCTTTGACACATTAGCGATAGTTTTTCGTATCAAGGTAACATATTCCGTTTCGGTTAAGAGGTGTCTATTTAATTTCCAATAACGTGGCCCTCTGGGATTAGTAGCTGCGGTAATGCGAATTGTAATCATTGAGTAGTCAGTTCGATAACCGGGTAATATTTCGGCTCCAGTAATCTCTGGGCAAAGAAAAACGCTGATAAGAAAAAAACCTAAGCGGCAGACAATCTCAGGTTTTTTCCTCCTCCATGTAAAAAGCGCAGCGTCAGGATTAAGAGTGCGCCAAATATCGGTCAATTCAAACTTTTTTTTGATACTTTCTACCTCATCTCTTGACTTAGAATGTGTTGTAGCAATGCCCCCTTTTTTGTCCTTGAAAACATCGCAGACTAGATTAAAATCGCCGCCAAAGACTAAAAAATCGCATTCAAAAGACGACAGCTTTTCACTGACATGTTTAAAATAGGTCGGGTTGTCCTCGTTAGGCGCGTAAAGTTTCACAAGCGTCATAACTCTATCTTCTGTTTTTATATCTGCAATAATAAACCTTCCCTCGGGATCATTAAACTGCTTCTGAATTTGAAATTGGAAATTGTTGTTAAACAGTATGGTGACGCCTGCTCTGGAGCTAGAAAAGGTGGTGAAAATGGTTGAGTATCCCCATTCAGAACGCCAGTAAGGTTCAGACTCACTCGTGCTGTGCACTTCTTGCAGACAGTAAATAGAAAACTTTTTTTTCTTCAACCATAGAAAAGTTTCTCTTTGTTTGTGTTGTTTGACAGACCCGTGACATTTAGGGAGCAAATTGCCATATCTTCAGGGCGCATGGTGCAAGGAAAGTGTTAGAGCTCCTTTGAGGAGAGCGTCCGGAGAGCAGCTATGTATTTTAGTGGCTTATAATTAATTGAGAGGCCAAGATATTTGTGAATTAAAAAACATGCATAAAAGTAACAGGTAATAACATAGGGAAAAGCTTTCACACTAGTCAACAATAAATACGTAACACATACACAGTTGTACATTAAAAGCCCTTAGTGGGGTATAGTCCCGAAGGTATTTATAGGTGTTCATTCCCAGCTGAAAGGGTTTTACTGCGCCTCAGTAGATTCGAATTTGCATATCTGGAGGCAATTTGGACGTTTATTGAAATTTACGGGAGTTAAAAAGAAAAAAATCAGTAAAAAAGTAATAATAATAGTAATAAATAACTAAATAAATAAAAATAAAATAAATTAAATAAGGAGGGCAAAGTGAAGAGAAAAGGAAGAATGGGTATTTTGCAGCTTGTGTGGTACAGGGATGATGTGATAATAAAAGGTCTAATGAGTGAAAGGATATTTCAAGAAATACATGTGGAAGAGCTAAGAGCGCTGATTACTTAAGGTATTCAGGTACATTTTCGAAAATAAATCGTTCGTTATTGATGTATAGATATCGACCTTTGACTTTAGCCTCGGGTAAATTATGTTCGTTGCGAGCCTTCATCATAGCCTTGATGAAAATTTCCCGTTCCTTTTGAATGGCTCTTGCGTAATCTTCAGTGATGTACGCATCTGTGTGGACTTTGGATTTTTTAAGCTTACCTCTTTTGGACCAAACCTGGTCTCGATCCATTCTACAGACAAATCTTGCTATGATAGGTCTGTACCTACTGCCGTCTTTCTTGCCAACACAATGTACTGCGTGGAATCTGATTCCGGAGGTGTCAATGCCAAGGTCCCTTTCGATGGTGTCGACTTTTTCGCAATCTTCGTCTTCGCTTTACTTGATGTTTTTTAATCTTAAATTCTTCCGTCTGGCATGCTGTTCTAGATTTGTGTTCCTCTCTACTTCCTCTTTTAGGCTCTATTCCAAGGCCGTTACCTTCTTTCTTAACAGCTCCATTTCCGAGATTCGTTCTTCCAATTCAGCCTTGAATTGTTCCTTTAAGGAGTCGATGTCGCTTTGGGTGAAGTTTAGACTCTGTTCGAGGTCTTTTACCGTAGAATTCACTGCCTTTATATCTGAATTAAATTCTTGTCGTAATTTGTCTAAGTCATCGCGTATGTCGGCAAGACCTTCTGTGACGAGTGTCTTTAGGCATTCAATCGTCAGTTTCAGCGGCCATTCCTTCTTCAGTAGTTGATGAACTGGAGCCCCTTTTTGAACTTTTCCTACCCATTTGTCCTCGACGATGCTATTTGTTCTGTTAATGTTTGAAAACGTTCTTATACAGTCGTTGCACTATTTGTCATGTTCTATCTAGAAGGGTTTAGGCGTAGAAAAACCATTTCTTTGGCGAGCGTTAAAAGGCGTGTGTGGGCGCCATGACAGTGATCATACATACGTTTAGAGAAACCACGTTTTCTTTCAGAAACTTTGGAAATATTGACATACAAGTTCATTTTGTAGCTAAGTGGTAGGGTCTCTGGTTACAATAGAGTATTTATTCTTGTCCTCTATAAGTGTTTTTGATCTTGTTGTTATAGTCGATTGAGTACATTGCCAACGTACAGCTACCTTTATCAACCGCTAGCTATAGTATGGTGACGTTTTCATTGGATTTTAAGGAATTCAAGGCTTCCAATTCCGGCTTGGAAACGTTACACTTCAGTGGCCTGACATTTTCTGTTTTAATTAATTAGGGGACTTTAGTTTGAGAAAGAACTCGACATCAAAGACGCGTACGACTTTCAAACTTCAAACCAGTCACTTCCACAGCTCCCTCACTTTTTCCCTTTTATCCCCCCCCCGCCCCCACACCTCAGTTCCTCTCCCTGCGCATTCCCTGTAATAAAACTTGTAGATTGTTATCAGGGCAGTTCCATGGTTTTCTTAATAGGCAGGTTGAAGCAGCTCGATCTTTCATGTTATTTTCATGGAGGTAGGTATTCACTTGGTATTCACACAGCTTTTCTTTCTCTTGGCTTTGTGCACAAATTTCCAAATAGAGCGAAATCTTGCATGTTCCTGTTTTTTGTTTATGTTATGGTTGTTTGTTTTTTCAAATAAGCAAGGGTTAAGAAAGGCCATCTTTAAGCTTGCTAGCATGACTACGTTACATAGTGATACGTTTATAATCCTACTTATAGATGCCAGGAAGGAGTACGTTAAAACAATGTTTGAGAACAGAAGCGGAACTGGATCAATATCGCATGATTTTGATAAGTAGATCTTAGCTTGGCATAATTTGTTAGTATATAGTATAACATCACTTGTTCTGATGGTCGTGAAAAGCGAGACACTGAATTCTTGTTTATCGCCTTGCACAGTGACTGATGTTTTGTAGCCTGCGAAGCAAGCGTTTCCGTGTGGTTTTTGAGAGCTAAAAAAGCCGATTTCCGAATTTTGGATACGCGAGACATGGGAGCGAGAGCAAAAGAAAGAACGGAGGGGGAGTGTGGGGGCCGGGGGGGCAGCAGCGGTGAGGTAGGAAGGAAACGCTTGCCTGCAAACCCAAGAATTCTGCAGAACGGCGTTCGCTCACAAACGCGAAACTTTAATTGGTGCTTTATTGAGGTGTTTTGAGGTCTGTCAATCTGAAACAGATTTTGGCGGACGATAGAGATTGTTGATAGTTGCCTTCAAAGAGCACTCGATATTCTTGCTGAGCGTAAATTTAGCAGGGAAGAGCAGCAGATCTAGATTCGATAACTGTGGATTGGAGGAGATTTGAAAAGGCAGAGAATTGGTAGTGCTATCGGTCGGGCTAATAAACAGCACTTTCACGTAAAGCTCTCCCTTCGGACGATCTCATATATAACGGAATCGGCAGTAGCTTCGGGTTTCTGTTGACCAAACCGCAAGGCCTTGCGAACAGTCTTTCGACAGGGATTCTTCCCCGTTGGCGAGTCAAACAGCCGCTTGAATCGCTTTGTACCACTTGGGCTTGGCAGATTTGCATTTTCTTTTGATTCCGAAATTCTTTTCAAATGCACCCCGGGTGAATTTAACTGACACCTTTCTGAGGTTTCGGATTTTGCGGGCACATGGAATACATAAGCTTACTCTGTCCGACTACGTTTTTCCATCGACTGTCGACAGTCTCGCTCACGTTCAGGAATTATAGGTGGTTTGCAGCCAATCTCTAGAGACACAGATAACAATGGTGAAACGAACAAATGCCGGTGGACGAACAAAAGGAGCTAATGAGATATGTATTGTTTACGTCCACCAGCATGGTGGCGATGACGTAACGTGCAAACCACCTATTAATACCCTGCCATTTCGAGTGCTTTAGGAAAAAGGCGGTATGCGGTACGCAGTCGTTGAAGAATCTGAGTAGACAAGGTAATAATATTAATAATAATAATAATAATATTTGACATTTATATTGCGCTTTTCCTATAAAAATAATCAAAAGCGCATTCCAGTTAGCAAAGTAAAACTACCGACTAATTTAAAAAGTTAAAACCTAAAATCCTGACATAATTAAAAATATTAAAAACTTTTAACTAAGCACTTAATTTAACAAAAAGCTAAGAGAATAAAAAAGATACGTGCAATAAGATACAATTCTATTAAATAATAAGAACAAAATAAAAGTGAAAGCAAAAGCAAGCTAAGTCAGATCAGTCCGGCTAAGGAGTTAAAAATGCCTTGTAAAAAAAAATGCGCTTTAAGGTGGCGTTTAAAATCGTTTACATCACTCTTGCTTGGAAGCTCTTCTGGGAGGGAGTTCCATAGTCCGGGAGCTGCGACTGCGAATGCCCTGTCACCTAGAGTCTTTTTTGTGATCCCTTTCGGCATGCAAAGCAGAAGTTGATTTGAAGGTCTTAAGCAGTAGCGCTTCTCTTTGACCACTACGAACTCCCTAAGGTAGCTGGGTGCAGACCCATGTATTGCTTTGAAGGTCAAGAGACAGATCTTAAAGTCAATTCGATATCGCACAGGCAGCCAGTGCAGACTAAAAAGTGACGGAGTGATATGGCAAAACTTTGGGAGTCTGAAAATTATACGAGCCGCTGTGTTTTGAACACGCTGAATCTTATCAAGCTGCTTAGCAGGCGGACCGTATAACAAACTGTTGCAATAGTCGATCCGACTGGTAATAAAAGCGTGCACTAGTTGCTCGCATGTCTCTTGCGACAAGTACTTCCGTATACGCTTTAGGTTATAAAGATGAAAATATGCTGCGCTACATAGTTTGTTAACGTGCGTGTTCATGGTGAGTTCCGAGTCAAACCATGCACCTAGATTTTTTACAGCAGAGGAGGCTAAAGCCACTTTTTATGTGCCAACCATGAGAGCATCAAGCTTAACCTTGCGTAACTGTTGGCGCGACCCGACAAGTAAGATTTCGGTCTTGCTGTCGTTAAGCCACGGTGCTATCGTTGAGAAGTATGGTGCTACACTACAGGAGAGGAGATTAGCAATCCAGAGATGAGATTATATCCTTTATATTATCCTGACGCCCAAAATTGAGATCTTTGTTGCTTCCATTCCTTACATTTTAATGCAAGTGTGCGCGCGCAATTTTCCTGAAGTTGTGCGCGTGCTTGCTTATTTAGTTTACGTGTGCTTAGTTCGTTATTTAGTTCACGTGTGCTTAGTTCGTTATTTAACGTACTCCTATTATTTTACGTTGTTTTCCTTGCTAATATGTATTGTCAATAACTGTGCTCACAGTGCGGGTGGCTCCTCCTAAAATGTTCTGCAATTGGTATAGGATTTGATGGAGCCGTAACTCATTTGTGGAATTGCACACATTTTAGGTATCCTAGTGATGAACAGTTATTACATGCAGATATTTTTAGAAGCAACATTTGTTTGCAGTCCGTCACCTTTGAATCGTTGTCAAGGAATAGGATACGAGTGATACCAGTAGAAAAGTCAAAAGTTTTGAGAAGTATGTCAAAAATAAAAAGAAAGAAAATGATGTTCTTCACTTTAATCTCTCTTTTTATGCTCGACATATTTTTAGCGTGATTTTTCTTAGTGTCGCCACGAACTGCGCATGCCTACCCCTCATTCTTTGCCATGCACACGCTTTAAATTAAACGCAGAGGTGTTTTTTTGCAGTTTCGAACCTATGTTAGAAAAGCAGATCTTCGCAAGGGATATTGGAATCTAGAAGAGAATTTGGGGATAAACACACATTTTTCAGAGTTGATTAAGAGCAATAATGCTAAACAGCTTTAAAATACGTAGCCAATGCATGCGATTCTTAATTTTATTCTAAATTGAAACTTAATTATTTTAATTATAAAGCGGTTACTCTAACTTTCATTTTGGATTCCACTGTACTACGCCAGTGAGAACAGAGAAAACAGAGATGAGAAGCAATTTCACAAGAAGTGGGCCGCTCAAAATGTTCGAGCTAGTGATGGCAATTCACGGAGTTAAGTTGTGTCTTTACGCGTTTTGTGAGTGAATTCCGTGACCTGGCATGGCAATCTTGGCGAGTTTTGACTTGTAAATATGCAATCGATGCGATAATTAATATTTTGTCAGCAGGAACGGGTGGCTCGACACGGTTCTAAAAATTATGTGAAACGGAAATTGGTGGACTACATGCTGCTGTTAGGCAAGGATATCTCAGAATTCCTTTGGGTCACAAACGTGAAAATTACAGACAGTGAGAGCAACTGAAATCAAGTAGCGTTAACCACGTCGCGCTAAAGAAGTGAGCGCGAAAAAGTGGAACCAATTGCAAGAAGTGGGGTCGTAGTTTGCTGCAAATGTAGACTTCTCGCTTCAAGAGGAATTTTTGTATTAAAAGCTTCTAGACAAAGTAGCCGCGTGTTTTTTGTGCTGTCCGAGGGCGTTTTTATTTTTGCAGCAGATTAAATGCTCATATTCGATGAAAATTGGGAGTTTTGGTCAGTTGACGGGATGATAAAGTCTAAACAGCTGACCATTTAGCAAAAAAAAAAAAAAAAAAAGGTTTATTTCAACCACAGTCCGGGATTTGAGGAAGTTGTAGATTTTCAAAGCATAAATCCATTTGGAACGATATTTGGTAAAGCCGTCAGCAAAGGGTTAAAACAAAACAGAAACAAACCAACAACAACAACAAAACAAACAAACAAACAAACAAACAAAAAGAAAGGAAAAGAGTTAAAAAGCAAAGGGTTAAAACAAAACAGAAACAAACCACCAACAAAAAAAAACCAAACAAACAAACAAAAACAAAGGAAAAGAGTTTAAAAGAGCAGCCATTAACCCTTTCCTCCCCGAAGAGTAACTTATAGATTTTACTCTATCTAACACCAGACGATTTTACTCGTCAAAGGCAGACCCCTTAGAGGTTAAATGGGTTTAGAAACGGGTAATCCCGAGATGCGCAGAAAGAATGCACAGTCTCAGATACAGATTTTCAGTTAAAGAAACCGAAGTAACAAAACTGAGTTAGCTTACAAAAAAATGCCTTCAAAAACCCGTCAAAAATAATCTGAGAACACAGGAAGTTATGGGTTGCGATTGTCCGAGTTGAATCAAATGTCGGTTGATCTTGTTCACTGACATGACATCCCCAATTTGAATTATGATGCAGAAAAAATATATATGAAATAAAATAAAATAAAATAATGCGAATAAAAAAAGTGATTTTAGATTATATGTGGTTTGTTCATCATGTTACATTAAAGAGAAAATTAAATAACGAAACTAACATGCCCCTCGTGAATTTTCTTGCTAACACAATCGGTGAAAATTCATTTCTCGATTCAACAGGATGTTCAGCTTAACCTGTACTGTACTTATGTCGAATCAATATAACCCAGGTAATCAAACGTCCTTTGAATTTAACATGCCATCGATCATCTTTTCGGAAGTGCAAATAGCCGCACGTTTTCTTCTTTCAGCGGTGGTTTGTTAATTATTGACTTCATTCATTATTCTGAAATAGCAATCAGCACGAAGTGATTGAAACTGCACGTTCCCGAAACATTTCGTGTACTCCCAGTTCTATGATCGAGTGCTGACGTAAACGAGATGCTAGCATTGTTTTTTTTTTTTTTTTTTCGTTATCTGACCGCTTGTGTGATCTTTCAGAGAAACTGGTGACGTGATCAAAGCCTACACAGGCAGCTGGTGAGTGAATCCTCCTGTAAATTAGAGTACAATGTACTTGGTTTTCGAAGTTGCTGCGTCTCTCGTCGGTTTGTCCCCAACCAAACATTTGTCGTTGCCGTCTTGCTCAGTATATGTCTCGAAAGCAAAATTAATTGCTTTGCCAGCATAGGTTTTGTAGCTGACTAGAAATCCCCGAACATCCTTGTCGTTGCATTGGGATATCCTAAACTGGATTTCACAGAAGCCTTTCAGGCATTCAGGGCATTGTATTTCTAAAACATAAACTAATGCCCAGTAATAAATAGACTGAGAGAAAAATGCAGAAATGTGCCTGAAAAGCAGCAATTCAAACTGCTGCAACTGATCCCGTCTCCCCATCCGTGAGATCGCTTATTCAAAGCCTAAGGTGACTAGTCCGAATTGAAAAGATATCGAGATATCACTCGCTCTTCTCTGACAAAATTTCTTATTGACATAATTTGCGTTCCAAAATCGATAATGCCTTAGAAAATAGAAATAAAAACGTAACAGTAAAAATCATAATCAATCACGATCACAACCACAAAATTTGGAAGCGAAAACACAAAGCTCTAATGAAACCCTGTTTGAATTGGTTTCGTTATATATAGCTAGCCAATTTCTCTAGCTTATCCCCTAATACAGTTTCGCCAAATCCTCATAAGTGGGACATAGACTGTCAGTTCTCAGTCGTCGGAAGTGGTAGCCATAGTATCATTTGCTGTGTTTTTAATCAAATAATGACAAAAATCACACCTGTATCGAAGTTATTTAATCATTTGATTAATACGATGAACTATTTGGCTGGAAAGCACTGCGGAGAGCCAATAGCTGGTTTTCAAGCCACTTTACTTGCTCTAGAATGTAAATCGTTCTTTACTCTCTTCGCGTATTGCTATCTCGCTTGCATGTTACTTTCAACAAAGCTACTCAACTCAAACTGAATCAATTTTGCGATATTCTCGAATCTTTTGTTTTTGTTTTTGTTTTTTGTTTATTTGTTTGTTTTTCTTTTTTGAGAGGGGAGGAGGCGGCGTGACAACAATCGTATGTACTCCTTGTTGGCTATGCGATCATTAGATATTCACAAATTGCACTCGTATTCCAGTGTCAAATTTTAATTTTCATCTTCACTTTTTTTTTTCACTCCCCCACCCCTCCTACCCAGCCACTCAAAACCCCCCGCCATTTTAATTTTTTTTTTTTAATTTTGAAACATTCTTCAACTCGTAAAAACAAAATCAAACGTTAATTGCGCCATGGACTATAACCCTATCAGGGCATTTTTGAATGGAATAAAATCTGGGCGAGATTAAATGTTAATTAAAGTGTTGAAACGTATTACCCAAGCGGTAGTTGCTGTACTATACCCCTTTAAAGGTCGAGGAGAGGAAATTTTTGCGAGGATCGCTTGCCCAAATAAAATAAACACACGCACACTAAAAAGAAGTCAAAAAAGCAAAGCAAAGCAACGCAAAGTAAAACAACAACACCATAAAAAGAGGACAGGTAAAAAAAGAAACAAATGAAGAATGATCCTCGCAGTTGTAATCGCAATTTATGCAATTGCGAAAAGAAGCCTGAAAAAAATTCAGGACTTCAACGGGGTTTGAACCCGTGACCTCGCGATACCGGTGCGACGTTCTAACCAACTGAGCTATGAAGCCACTGACGTTGAGAGCTGGTCAATTATGGGTTCATATGTTTCCGTGAAAGAAATTAATGTGAATGATATATGAAATAAATCATACATGAACTGCGGAAATGAAATCAAATGAAGAATGATCCTCGCAGTTGTATGCATATGTTTCACGGGAACATATATACCCATAACTGACCAGCTTCCAACGTCAGTGGCTTCATAGCTCAGTTGGTTAGAGCATCGCACCAGTATTGCGAAGACTACGAGTTCAAACCCCGTTGAAGTCTTAATTTTTTTTTCAGGCTTCTTTTCGCAATTGCATAAATTACGATTACAACTGCGAGGATCATTCTTCATTTGATTTCATTTCCGCAGTTCATGTATGATTTATTTCATATATCATTCCCAAAACAGAAACAATAAAAGGAAAAAACAATAGAAGGAAGCTTTTAACGTTTGCCGGCGACTGTCGGCCGTTTGTTGGTCGACTGTCAGCCATTCGTCGACCGACAGTCGACTGATAGCGATCCTGCGGGATCCGTTCTTCAATTCCCCAGTGTAAAAAGCATTGAATAAGCAAAGGCTTGGGATTAGCAGACTGAAATTATTTGGGGAAATTATTGAGCTGTTTGGAAATTTAAAACTTTATGCATTGCATGTTAAGCAATGTAGACCAAGCAATCAAACATTCCTACTTTAATTGTAACATTATCGCTCGGACGTGTAAAGTCTCCTTTCGGTGGTGGCTTCGCGTTTGATTATTGAAAATATAAATCCATGAAATGGTCAGTTTTATTTACCTTTCCCCTATATTCCGATTTAATGAATATAGCATTCATTCCGTGAAAGTCGTGCTGTATTTGCACCACTTGAATCTGCACCAGAAATTTTAGCATCGGTTAAGCATTCCTCCGTTCCAGTGGGTAAAGAGGGCTTTAGCTTTCTTTCCAATTTAGCTTGGTCTTTCAGGGAACAAATTTTAACCGAAGGACTAGCATCATATCAACTTTACGAAGAAAAATGTTTCCATAAAAGGACCAGATATTTCGAAACTTAAATTTCTTCTTGAGTTCATTACATTTATGGAAAAGTTCCCTTCTAGATGAAGTTAAACTTTTTTGAATAAAGATGTTGTTTTCACCTTGTCTGCCCAGACCAATGTCTTGAATATAGCTTATAATAATTTTCGTATTGACTCAGCTCGTTTAGTTTTTACTATTCTGAGTAGTTTTTGGCTTAAGTTTATCTTTCTTTTGCTGTAATATATCTTCTACATCTAGCGAAATAAAATGGTTGTTGTTGTTGTTGTTCGAGCAAGGAAGCACTTTTTCTTCCATTTGCGTTATTATTTAGGAAACTCACCTGATGTTGACTTTACAATTTGGATTACGATGAGCTCACACAGGCTAACAGCAGCTGAAACACACGATCGCAGATGATAATTGATCCTGACAGGCTATACATTAGCAATTTCGTCATGAATAATTTTCTTGTTCGTCATAATCTGTTTCTGTTAAAATTGTTATTACTCGTTAGTAGTTTTGTATAGTTTTCGAAAGTAAGCTTATTTCGCACATTTGAAATTTATTGAGGTTTGGATGCGCTTCACAATACCCCCCTAACCTGGCATTGTCGCTGAGAATCAGAATAACCTTTGCAGATATTGTCTAGCTTTTCGTCAGTTTCTGCTGTTAGATTTTGTAGAGCGGTTAAATTTGTAGACAGTATAGCAGAAATTATGCGCACAAAGGATTCAGTTGAACATAAATCTCAAACGAACAGGTTGCATTAATTTGCTTTCGAGGCACCACTAGCTAAAGGGGGAAGAAACGACTTACTGTAGCCTTCCACATTTGATTGAGAATGCGTGGTATAGCAAACGCAACTGCGCCGATAGGAAATTCATTCATTTTCAATACACCGGAACTAGACGGCAGATTCTTCCGTAGGCGGAGACGATTGGCTCACGGGTGGTTGGATGACAACAGAAACAAAAGGTATCACGAACTTACTTCGTTGTGAGAGCGTGTACTCTAGAATGGGAAAATTAGTGATGTAGCTACCAGAGGTTATTCTTAAGTGAAAAAACTTCACGAAAAATATTAGGGTACCTATATAATTGGAGCCGCAGAGAAATGCTTGAAAAACTTGCTGTAATACTGTAACTGTGGGGAAATCGGAACCTAGTTTTATTTGCTCTCTTTCTGCAGTGAATTTTTTTTCAATAACTAAGAGTGTGTACTCAAGAATGGGAAAATTAGTGATGTAATTACCAGAGGGGGCGAAGAGCGTCACGGTGACGTTGGTAGTGAAGATGACTGTGACGGTGACGGCACGTGATCGTAACGGTGACTATAATGCAATTTATGGCAATGGTAATGAACTTAAAATACAAACGGGAACGATCATGATGAATATGACAATGGTACTGGATCTGAAATAAAAAGGCAATGATAATGAACGTGACATTGTTAATGAACCTAAAATGAAAAGTTAAAGTGCTACTACGATCAGAAAATCACTTGTCTTTTTTCTTCAAATTTCGAAAGCATGTTTGCTGAACACCCGACTTGCGAAATTTCAAGCTTTAATTTCAAGCAGAAGACTGTTTGCTTTGAGTGCAACTTTTTAATTTAACGGTCCGCCATTACTAACTTCAAAATCTTTAGAGAACTGGATCGAGGACGAAATGACGTAAAAAGCTCACAAGACTAAGAATGCAGTGTGTGTAAACCCGGCTGATTTAGTATGCAGCACGGGAATTTTGAGCTTTCAGACTCTCAAACTCGTGTTTTGCATACTTAATAACCTGCATTCACACACTGCAATTTTAAACCAGTGCGCATATAACGTCATTTTATCTTGGATACAGCTCTCCGAGGCCTAATCGGTCAGTTACGAACGTGAGTAATGGTGGACCGTTAAATTAAAAAACTGCACTCAAAGTAAACAGTCTTCTGCTTGAAATTAAAGCTTGAAATTTCGAGAGTCGGGTGTTAAGCAAACACACTTTCGAAATTTGAAGAAAAAAGACAAGTGATTTTCTGATCGTAGTAGCACTTTAAAAAAAATGTATTCCACAATCTAAAGTGGACCCAAGGACTAGGTGATTCATTGAGGGTAAGCAACCTAAAGTGGTTTCTGAAAAACATTCGTTTCTTATCTGGAGCTTTTAGAAAAGCTTCAGGCTGTCCCGTAATCTATATACTTACGTGGAGAAAAATCTTACTTAGAGAATCTTTGTGGATGACCATTTCGTTACACGTTAACCCTGATAAAACAAAAGCAAAACAAACCTACGAATTACCAATATCTTTTCTGTATTCGATTGTCCTGGCGTACCTCGCATTGAAACTCGCTTGTAGGTTTTTATTTCCATCAGCACACAGAACCGGCATTTTAAATTTTGAATACAGTTAACAAGACATTAAAACCATGCCTGATCGTATGAGTACAAGTCAAAATCAAGATCCTGGATTGAATTGTAAGTCGTGTACTTATTAATAACTCACAGAGGTTCAGCCATTTCTTTAAATACGTCTCTGTACCCTCAGTCTTAATTACAACTCGTTGCTTCAACTGACTATACAGAGTAGCTCATATTGCGGACACATAACCTTTTCTTTATTATGATTATTTAACCTTAGGAGACAAGTCTGCACAATGTTTATGCATGAAGAAAATTGAATTTATACTTGCCGTTGACTGGCATGTCAAAACACAAAGACACTTTGGCAACTCAATGTCAACAAAAAATCAATTTGTCTGTCCTATTTACACTGTATCATGTATTTGTGGAAATTTATTCGGTACAGATGAAGTTTTGCCGAGCAGAAGGTAACATTTATCCCACGTCGGGCATGATCTCAACCCGTGATGAGCTCCTTGTACAAGGATAGAACTTGGAATTGAAACGTGAATAGCGCTGAAAAGGTATCTAGACAGAATCGCAAATTCGTAAATGAGATTTTCCTGCTTGTCGTTCTACTCAAGATATGTATAACAACCTATAATGAATGCACCAAGTTGTAACAACTCCTCCACACAGCTTTCTGACATGGGTTAATGGATTCTGTATTTTCTCTTTGGCAAACAGACAAACGGGAGTGTGGTTTCCCTATTTTGTAAGTTTGCAGACTGGAAATCTGCCAAAGAATATACATTTACTATAGTAGTATATTTAACGCACACAGCTGTTTTGAAACCACAACCGGGTCATATGGCAACTAGTAGGAAACGATTCTCACAGCTTAATTTTCTAGTCATGCGAGCAGGACGGCACATAATTTCTTGGGAAAGAAAGGATACTGCACACATAAAACACACCAAAACAAAATCGGCGACATTTTAATTCGTTTATAACTAATTCACTCGCTTGCGGTATGAAAACATCAAAAAACATCCCTTTGAATGGGCCTTATAAATGTTAACGTTTTACAGTGAATCCATGGCAAATTGAACATTTCAAATTTCGCTTCTCTTCCAAGGTTCTTATAATTTATTTAAAGTCAAAAATTTTCTTTTCAAATTCAAAATTTTCGAATTGCCAGACATTTTCTTTATGAAGCGCTGGAGTAGAAGCAGGTAGAGAAATAACCGAGTCTATAATTATAAATGTCTATGAGCAGCAACTCTCTTAAGCATGTTTAATGATTAATCTCTTTGCATAGTATCCTGCTATGATAAAGGCTAGCCGTCTCCCAGTTGTTGAAGGTGATGAAAGACTATATGAATCCCCATTATGAATCAATCGTTTTCTCAATCCCATTTACCGATGGCGTAATATGAATAGCACTTTTGAGAATAAGGATGTGACTATGATCAAAGGAAACTATGAATACAGTATGAGCTAGGTCAATATGGAGACGGAAACTCGGTTAAAATGATAGTTGTAACGATTTGCAACAGTATTTTGAATATGCATGCGACACGGTTAATTATAATAACAGTTAATGTTGGTGATGTAAGAGTCGTAACTAGCGAGGGCAAACTTTGGGGCAGAGGCTGAGGTAACCTTTGTTCAAGGAGCTGACAGACAGATGATCACAATCTTAAAAAGCTGTGGAACTTACTTTGTTCGTCTGTTTTAAGTTTGTTGGATATCCAAATTTTCTGCACGTTCCATTAGCAATGTTATTATGCGACAGCGTTGCCTAGTTGTTTGAAAGTGTTACACAGTATATAAAGAACGCGGCTTTGAAGACAAAATAACAAATAATGGCTTGGCTGGAAGCAGTGATGGAAATAAGGTTCGTGGAATTATTAGATATGTAATAAGCCGGCTCTATCGCATGCAAATGGACAGAAAGAAGAAGACAAGTTTAGGGAATGACCGATCACTGTATAAAAGCTGCGACAGAAGAAGACCTTGCCGGACAGTTAATGCTTGATAAGTGTAGTTCACAGGGATCCGCTGAGGAACATCCGTTACTTCATTGTTGCAGTGTGTTTAATAACAATCACGTTTTTGTATTTCTTAAGGCTTAGAGGACATTCATTAATATTTGTTTTCCTCCTTGACATGGCACAGCGGCGGTCCCAGACGAGTGTGATTGTCAAACACATCGCCGATTTTGCTCTCAAGTCAATTTCTGTGATGTTCACATATGAAATGACTACTTACTTTGATCACTCGAATGGCCGTTAAGTAACAGCAAACATCAGTGTCAGCTAGTAGGGGCGAATTGACTTGTAATAACCTGAAACATGCACCACTAAAGAATTGTTAAAAAATAATAATAATAAATATGTGAGCGACCAGCAATTTATGATCTACAGTACCTTACTGCTTCACTTGACTTGAAGGTTTCCCGCGGTGTGATGTTTCCGCGGAGACTCCTGCCCCTTTGCCTTCTCGCTTATGTAAGTGGACAATCTTTGAAAACACCACTGTACGTGGGATCGATGGCTCCTCTCACTGGAAAGCGTGCCTGGTGGGGCGCTGGTATCACAGCTGCCATGCAAATGGCGTTTGAGTACGTCAACAACAGATCTGACATTTTACCATTTTATGAACTGAGATTATTGGCTAATGACACAAAGGTAAGATTTCTTCGTCGTTGTGATATACTCCAGGAGTTAGCTACAACACTGCAAATCATTATGTATGGAATTAAGGGTGCTATTGTGCTTTGGAAACTCCTGGAGGGCATGAGAAGCGACGTCAAGCTTTCGAGAGTTCCTGATGGGGCGCTGTTATCACAGCTGCCATGCATATAGTCAGAATAGTCTTTGAGTACATCAACAACAGATTATTTCACCATTTTATGAGCTGAGATTATTGGCCAAAGACACTTTAGGTAAGATTTCTTCGCCATTCTCATTTACTCCAGGATTTAGCTAGAACATTGCAAATCAGTATTCATACCATTGAGGGTGCTAATTAAGGGTGCTGTAGTGTTTTGAAAGCTCTTGGGGGGAAAGAATTTTCCGAGAGTTTAAAAAGATTTTCGAGGCGACGTCAAATCTTAAAACAGAATTTGTTAGTAATTTATACGCCCCTTAACTTTTAGTCTATTTTCTTTTTCAACCAACTTCTCAAATGGAATCCTGCCACTCCTGTTTAGTGTGTTATGTTTCATCTACATTGCTAGTTCCCGGCGTATGCTTGGTTAAACTACAAGTCTTTATCGAGAATGGGTGGTGGTTTGGAAGAAGAGTATTTTTTCTGTTCTCTTTCAGACAGCATCAGGGAAGTACCATGTTAACCTTATCGAGACCAGAATTTCTGGCTATTGTATGTATGTAATGCTTCCCAATGCACATAACACCTTTACCGTAGTTTAACATTCGTGATGGAAACGGTTCTGGAAAACCGCGCGTTGCTAATGTCCTGAGATCATAAGGTGACTACCATCTTCGTTTACTTAATTAAAATCTACAGACCATCAAACCTGACCCAACTGTGATCAAAACTAACTCCTGTAGGCAGTTGGAGTTAAATAATTAAAACAATGAATGTTATCACATTCAGTGACTTTCCATCCTCCTCCCCCGCAACATAGTCGCGTCTGGAAGTGGAGAGAAGTAATGACTAGTAATTATTCATTGCTTAATTTATCCAGGGAGAGACTGGTCTTGGCAACAAAATCCTTTACGATTACATAGCAGCGGGATTTCCGTCAGTCGTCTTGGGACCCGGAAGGTCAAACGTTGCCCTTTCAGTGGCAGATACTGCAAAATATTGGAAAATGATCCAGGTTTGGCAGCTCAAGCTAAACTACTGATTGCATTATGGCGTGTTGAAGGTTTTCAAGTAAAAAGTTTTGAGTGCCACTTTATGAATTGTCTGTGGAGATGGTTGAGGAGTAAAGTGTAATGGAATATCCTATACTTTTTCGTCAGTTCTCTCGAGGATTTACTTGTCGCCAATTTATTAATTTCATTTTTTTTTTCAATTCATAATCAGATATCAGCATCGGCCGAGAGTGGAGACCTTTCTGACTCAAATTCATATCCTTACTTCTTTCGTACAATCTCTTCGATATCTGCCTCAAATTCTGCCTTTGTGGCCCTTGCCAAGGCATTCCACTGGACAAGAGTCTCAATATTGTTTTACAGTAGAGACATGTACATAAAGGTAATTAAGTTCAAATGTCAATAATGTAATTACAGTCGTGTAATCAGTTACGTAAGTAATTGTAAATATTGCTCTTTTGTGCTAAAATAAATAAATTGTATTTGTTCCAACAAAGTTCGTATCATATGGCCTAATTTATTTAACCGCCGCCATACGTAAATAAATAGATAAATTCTTTCATATGTAAGGATTTTATTTTTATAGCTTGAAGATCGATGACACGTTTATTATTAGTCTGTGTGTTTACTAAGTCATACTATAATTTATCATAAAAGGTTTAAGTCTGGAGTGAAGTTTAAGTTTAGAGTGAGTTTAAGTTTGGTTTAAGTTTGGAGTGAGTTCATCCGAAACATAACTTTGTATTGTCGTCCTGCAACCCAAACAAGCCTAGTGCGAAGATCTGAAGCGAACGAAACAAAACTGATATTTTCTTTAATGAAGGCGGATTGGAAAACCAAAACCATATATTTTTTTTCTAATGTAGGTTTTGATTAAACCTTAGTTTAATGGCATGTTATTAAGTTCTGACATGATCAGTGCCACTATGCAAATCAATGCGTGTGAAAAAAGTGCTAACGTCATCTCATCTATTGTCTTCTTTCGAAAGGTTCCTTATCGGGTCTCGTAAAGTTAATATGTTTGATTT
Source organism: Pachyseris speciosa (assembly GCA_016490735.1). Taxonomy (NCBI): domain Eukaryota; kingdom Metazoa; phylum Cnidaria; class Anthozoa; order Scleractinia; family Pachyseridae; genus Pachyseris; species Pachyseris speciosa. Next base: position 803,535 of record JAEMWC010000303.1, on the reverse strand, counting down.
ACTTTCACTTCAGGCCGCGTTAAATTTGAAAAACGAATGCGAAAGAAACAACATAACTGTACTTTCATATGGAAGCTATATAGAAAGGAATGATGCCGACAACCAACTAGAACACATTAAGGTACTGCATCATCTTTACTAATTTGCCATGCAGATGCTACGTTACTTAAGGCCTATTTTAGAGGCTACGAGGTTTACTTAATAGGTGGTTTGCACCTTACGTCCTCAATAGATCTCTCACTACCTCTATTTGTTCGTCCACTAGGATGTTTTGGGTTCTCTATTGTTATCTCCAGAGATTTTCTGCAAACCACCTATACCATTGTATCCACTGACTTCAGTAGCGTGTGCACAAGTGTAAGCGGCAACTCTCCTTATTCAGCACTTCTGAGGCGTATGATTGCCGTGGGGGATTAAAACAACATTTAAAACCGTTCGACATTTCACGTCAGTGTGCGCGATGATTTGATTTGTAGGTTTAATTTGAACCAAGCAATTCGTCTCGTAGTAATAAACTGTGATTTCAGTTGTTGTAAAAACGAACGATAAAATCCGACGTTTCGGAGTAGTCATGAATCCATTATCAAGGAAAATATAAACGAGATCATGCAAATTACAGCACTTAAAGCGATTTTGGCGCGAAAAAATTAACATAAGAGGGTGCGAAGATTATAAAAATACTTTCGCGCGAATGGAGTCTGATTGCACGTTGAGATTTGGCTTTAAAGCTCTTATAAAAAGCATTTCGTACACTAAGCAGTCAAATTTAGTTTTGCATTTCTTAAGCACTTGGAAACGCTTTAGCAGGTCCTGAGGCATTGTTCCGTGCATGTTCTTGTAGTGTTTGGCAATGGCGGAGGACTGTTGTTTGTGTCCTTTCACACGATTATGTAAATGTCCGCGTGTGTAGCCTACATAACCCGCATCGCACAGGTCACATTGAAAACCATAAACAACACACAGCTGATTTACAATTGGTGGTTTTTTTGCTTAAGAAATTCAAAACTAAATTTGACTGCTTAGTGTACGAAATGCTTTTTATAAGAGCTTTAAAGCCAAATCTCAACGTGCAATCAGACTCCATTCGTGCGAAAGTATTTTTATAATCTTCGCACCCTCTTATGTTAATTTTTTCGCGCCAAAATCGCTTTAAGTGCTGTAATTTGCATGATCTCGTTTATATTTTCCTTGATAATGGAGTCATGACTACTCCGAAACGTCGGATTTTATCGTTCGTTTTTACAGTTTTATGTTTTAAGAAACCTCTTTTAATACGAATTTCAGTTGTTGTTGTTGTTATTTTGCCATTTATTGTAATGCGCATTTCAACATAAACTATTGTTTAAAGTTAGGGTTCTGTGTGTGTGTGTGTGTGTGTGTGTGTGTGTGTGTGTGTGTGTGTGTGTGTGTGTGTGTGTGTGTGTGTGTGTGTGTGTGTGTTTAATATTTAAATTTCACTATGATTCATCCTGGCTGCGGGTCCTCGATATTTTCTGAAAATACGTTTATTTATTTATTTATTTATTTATTTATTATTATTAATTTTTTCAGAATATCGATGCACGAATTATATTCGCGTTCCTACAGAAGACAACGAGTGTCATGTGTCTGGTAATATAATATAATTACTTTTATTTTTTTGGTCAGTCGAATACGGTATAGTATGGAACAATTTAGAACAGCACAGTACAGCAAAGTGTGAATGATATATGAAATAAATCATATATGGACTGCGGAAAAATCAAATTAAGAATGATCCTCGCAGTTGTATGTGAATGCAATTTATGAAATTGTGTAAAGAAGCCTGAAAAAAATTTAGGACTTCAACGGGGTTTGAACCTAGCAAAGTGCTGCATAGTACAGTGTAGCTTAGCATAGCATAACATACCATGTATACGAATTGAAGTATACGTTATTTACTGGTCTTCCAATTCTTTGGAATGATAGACCATAGAATATCCGACGAACATGCCATTCCGAGAGAAAATTTACCATGCCACTGAAAATATATTTGGCCGTATAACTAATGCGACCAAAGCCCATTGCATGCGCAGAATCTGAAGTTTCTGTGGATTACTGACAAATATACAATCAATTTCTTGCATTTTCTGATTGGCTGTGTTTTCTGTGGCATGGTATGAAGTATATTACGATTCTGTCAATCACATCAAAGAATTATCCAAACGTTTCCATACAATCTTCTTCAGTGCCTTAATTTAAGTAATAGTTCTTTCTCTTAGACGGAAAAAATCTTATCCATTAGTTATTCTAAGTAGGAAAAACGCCAGGATTACCAGCTAGCCATAAACTTTTAGGGACCGAAAGTTACCTCGAAGAGGTTGGAAAGAGTCAGCGTCTTCAACTAGTCCAGGCAGGCAGGCAGGCAGGCAGTATCGCTACCTACTGATCTCATTAGACTGTACAGACTTTGTCCCCAGACGTGTACGCCGACCTATTTTAGTTGCTTGCTCAATAGATTTACAAGCACAAGTTGTATGGCAAAAAGTACGGTTGGGTAGTCCACACTCCTGATGCAAAGGGCTGGTGGAATCGGACCTTCTCCTTTCTAGATTGCTCACCAGATCAAGTTAACGAAGCAGCAGAATACGCCATCGCTATTGATCATCTTTATTTGAGCAAGGCGAACGTGTCTACTATATCTGGTTTGGTAAGTAAACATTAACAATAGGAACTTATTTGCATAAATTATCTACACAGACATCTTTCAGAACATTTTTTTACAAGACAGAAAGCTAAACAAACAAAAGAGAACAAGTCAATCAATCTACCAAGTAATTAAATGAATGAATGAATGAATGAGTCTATGGGGGTCGGTCGGACGGTCATCAATCAATCAATCAATCAATCAATCAAAAAACTATGCTACATTCGCTTCGCATTCTAGATTTTTTTCTTCTCTTTTCTTTTCTTTATTTTTGGGGGTGGGGGGTGGGGGTGTTGGGGGTGGGGGGTGGGGGTGGGGATGGGGTTGTGGTGGAGGCTGTTCATGTACTTATTCAGGCCACAAACGAACATTCTGATGGGAAAACCAGTTGGCCGGGAACTCAAGGCTGTTCTCTGCTGTAAACTACGGCTCGCTTAAAGCATTCTTGATTTGATTTCATCAATAGCGATAAATTAGCATTTTAAAGGGGTTTTGTCTCTGTGTCTGACCCTTGCGTCACTGGGTCCCCGTAATGGCACGATGATGCCCAATTGTTCACATCCATCTCATTCTCGCACCATAACATCTCAAACAATGCTGCTTGTTTTTTAATTGTAAATAGACCCCTCAGCAATTTTCAAAGGGATATGAAACATATGTTGATAGGAGAAACCTCACAGCTTCCTTGTATGGACCCTTTGGCTTCGACGCCGCATGGATGGCGGCGATTGCCCTCAATGTTTCGACTATTGGAAAAACGACGGACAGGGAGCTGTTGGACATAAATGAAGATAATGCAACCGAAGAGATCAGAAAAAGTCTCCTAAAGACAAGATTTTCGGGTGTAACGGTTAGTAAATTCTTGAAGACCTAAAACTGTACCGTTGCGATTTCGCCGATACTATAATTATTGCGCATGCGCTCAGTTGTAAACAAACACGGACTAGATCATATCATAACAACGAAGAGAGCTATCTTTGATCCAGTTTGCCTAGAAACCGCATTTTCTTAACGAAGTGGTCCACCTTTTTCTCTTAAAAGCAATCATACCTATTGAAAAATGTTACATTAACAAAATATATATATATATATATATATATATATATATATATATTTACACTCCTTACAAGTACAGGGTGAAGTTCATCTGGAAAAGAATGGAGACCGTACCGGCTATTTCGAACTTCTTCAACTAAGAGGTAACTTTGACTTAAGATCATGTGACAATGTCCGATTTGCTGCTTGTGTACCGACTTATCTTTGAATGCAGTTGCTGGGTTTTAACAACCAATGAGTATTGTTTGAGATAAATACTAAACAAGAGGAAAACTTAAGTTATTCGACATTTTAATTTATCCTTACTGTTATAAAATAAATATCTGACAACAAGATTTTCGTAACTTTATTTGAACGAGGTTATGGAATCCGTGTAAAGTTAATTATACTGGAATGGAACGACACACCTCATAATTGTAAACTGAGATCCCGTTCACACTAATGCGTTTTCGTTTGAAAATGCATACATTTCAATGCGTTTAGGCCTTCCGTCCACACTAAAACGCTCAGAATGACATGATTTCAGAACGCTCTCGAAAATACATCAAAATGAAAACACTTACATACATGTATGTCCCACATATCGTTTTAGTGTGTGTACAGTCGAAAACGTATCGAAATGAAAACGCTTACGTCATCCGCATCACGTGAGTTGTTCCCAGGCATGCGCATATCGTCAAACCTACGTCACATCATGTCATTCAGCGTTTTCGATCGTTTTACTGTGAACAGTTAAAAACGCTGCGAAAACGGTGGTGTGGACGAGCGCGGATTTCAATGAATCGAAAACGAATACTTTGTAAACGCTTTAGTGTGGACGGGGCCTGATAACAATGCATGTAAAACAGCAAAGGCCTTGCTTGTAAATACAAGGCTTTGAAAAGAAAATTTTCATCATTTTTTCACGCTTGTTTTCAGGAAGATACCTTAAACTCATTGCATGTCATGATGCCACACAGCCAGACAATCTTACGTACTACAATGAAATGGAGTTTATCTGGAGAGGTATATTATTCTTTTTAAACACTGATTAAGGTTGTTCACTTATAGAACGCAGCTGACTGTTTTTTAGACGCACCACAGACAGCCAAATCAGTACGAAAAAAATACACCGAAGTGAATAATTACTACGTATTCATCAAGACTATATATTAGATATAATTTTAAATTGTACGACTCATTTTGCAGAGAAGAATATAATCCTTGAAGTGTTAATCCACCCTCAAGAAAGGAAAGGAATTTCGCACCATCAAGGCCGTTATTGCCTGCTATGTATCCTGTTAGGACAGCGCGTTACCAAAAACAACGATAACATCAACATAAAATAAAAACAATAGAGAAGACAGACCTTCAACGACAACATTGTACAGTTCATACCAATGTACAGCATGGGAAACATCCATGCACTTTCTAACCTAAATGGGATAAAGGATATTCGTGTTTACGTTTCTCCCACGCTAAATGATTGATTGATGATAGGAATGGATTATAGAAATGTTTGGGTAGAGATAAATACCTGATGACCTCATAAATTGCACTCTATTTCGATCACGCAGAAGGGAGACCCCCTAAAGATTACATCGTCTACAAGGACAAGTTAATCCAACTTTCACAAGGGCATTTCATTGTGATGTGTGTCTTCGCCAGCTTGGGAATCCTTCTTTGTTTTGGATTTTTGTATTTCAGCGTTGCCAACAGAAACAAAAGGTAACGAACTTTGCTTGTTCTTATCTATCCCAGTTTGGAAGTGAGGGGAACACAGGTTTAGTCATACATATATATATATATATATATATATATATATATATATATATATATATATATATATATATATAGACAAGGTTAATTTGGAAACAGAAATCAACACAGCTAAGTAATTAAGTGAAAATGTGGCTCAGCCAGGAATCGAACCTGGGTCTCCAGATTACCGGTCGGATGGCTTAACCACTCGGCCACTGAACCAACCACACTGGGAACACATATCTTTTACTGTAAAACACATACACAGTGTGGCCTTCTGATGGTAAGGTCAGAGGAGACAATTTCACACATTTCCTGCAATCATGATCACGTCACTACTTCCTGGTCGATCGGCGATGCAAGGCCAAATCCCCCTAGAAATTAATTAAGTACAGTTAGGTAGGGAGGTGATATATTAGCAACTGATGGCCTTAGTTACTTAGGATCTGGTAATCTGGAGACCCAGGTTCGATTCCTGGCTGAGCCACATTTTCACTTCATTACTTCATTACATTTCTGTTCCTTAATTAATCTTGTCTGTTTGTATTTCTCAGAAATACCTAATGAATAGCCATCCAAACGGGAATAGGCTGTTGCTAATATATCCCCTCCCTGCCTTCCTGTACTATACATATATATATATATATATATATATATATATATATATATATATATATATATATATATATATATATATATATATAGTACAGTAAGGTAGGGAGAGGATATATTAGCATTTCCAGGGGGATTTGGCCGTGCATCGCCGATCGACCGGGGAGTAGTGACGTGATCCTGGTTGCAGAAGATGTGTGAAATTGTCTCCTCGGACCTTACCAAAAAAATAAGGCCACACTGTGTATGTGTTGTACAGTAAATATGTGTCAACCCAGTGTGGTTGGTTCAGTGGCCTAGTGGTTAAGGCATCCGACCGGTAATCTGGAGACCCAGGTTCGAATCCTGGCTGAGCCACATTTTCACTTAATTACTTAGTTGTTGATTTCTGTTCCCAAATTAACCTATATTTCGGCCAAGTTTACCGGACTTCATCAGGGTGATTCATATATACATATATATGAATCACCCTCATGAAGTCCGGTAAACTTGGCTGAAATATAGGTGAAGGATAGAAAACATATTGTTTTCGCTCTTCATGACCCCGTCGACCACTGTCTTGAAGCAGTTGATCAAATGGGGCAAGCATTGTAAGCAAGGGTAATAACGTATTGCAATAATAATAATAATAATAATAATAATAATAATAATAATATATATATATATATATATATATATATATATATATATTCTGTATATGAGGGAAACCCTAACCCTGTACACCCCAAATAATCATATTTTCATTGAATAAATGTTTGAAAGAAAATTTGCCCTGAGCGGGATTTGACCCCACGTCCCCCCGTATACTAGTAGGGTGTGATGACCACTACACTATCAGGACAACCATGCTGGCAACACGGCAATCGAAGATGTGATTTACGTGATCGAAGACGTGGCATCCCGGGAAATTTTACTTTCTTAAGTGACAAGGCAGGGGAAGCCTATAAAAATGAAAATATGATTATTTGGGGTGTACAGGGTTAGGGTTTCCCTCATATACAGAATTGAATTAATTGAAATAAGCCTGTATCCGTAATTGGATCCTCCTTTGTCATCCGCTAAGTTGACTTCGGTCGTGTATCAGTAATTGATCCTTAGTTGGGTTTCAAATGGAGTTATAGGCTTCCCCTGATTATTTGGGGTGTACAGGGTTAGGGTTTCCCTCATATACAGAATTTAATTAATTGAAATAAGCCTGTATCCGTAATTGGATCCTCCTTTGTCATCCGCTAAGTTGACTTCGGTCGTGTATCAATAATTGATCCTTAGTTGGGTTTCAAATGGAGTTATAGGCTTCCCCTGCCTTGTCACCTAAGAAAGTAAAATTTCCCGGGATGCCACGTCTTCGATCACGTAAATCACATCTTCGATTGCCGTGTTGCCAGCATGGTTGTCCTGATAGTGTAGTGGTCATCACACCCGACTAGTATACGGGGGGACGTGGGTTCAAATCCCGCTCAGGGCAAATTTTCTTTCAAACATTTATTCAATGAAAAAATATATATATAATTTGCACAGATCCCACCACGGATATTTACCAGGGTGCCTGCTCTAGGGTATCACGAGCGTACATAGCACGACGAATGCTCTTGCCACAAGACCTTTTATTACGCCGACGCGTTTCGCCGTGCGGCTTCTTCAGGGCACAAAGGTTACACTCAATTATCTTATTATTCGTTGTCCTATTTATACTTTCCAAAGCTCGTTAGCTTTGTTTACGTTCATGTGACACAATTAATTGCTTAATAAAATTGTTTACTTGTTTAGAGCCTCGTGGTAAAAGGCTTAATTAATCGATTTACGCGCACTTTCGGCTGCGCGCGCTAATGTCATTGTTCACGTGTGTATGACACAATTAATTGGTTTCTAGTTCTAAAGTTGTTTATGCTGTTCGCATCGTTCCTAATTAAACAACTTTGAGGTGGTCCTAAGACTTGTCTTAGCCCTAAGACCCAATTGAGTGCACTGTCCAAACAAACGGAAAGTCCTTGGTGTGTAAATGAATGTGGCTGTCCATTTTCATCCTGCTCCCGGGTCCTGCAATAGGTGTGGTTGACCATTACAAGCCCTGCTCTAGTTCAATCCAACGGTTAAATGGATCGTTGTCCACTGTTTCCATCATTAACATGTCTTCTAGATCTCGTATTTAGAAGATCGGTGTTTCCGCGCTATTTCCGTTAACCAAAGAGGGGTCCTCGTTAAAGGAGTCCAACGAAGGAGGGAGTGCTGCGTTGTGGCCCGCTTACCGTGATAACTCCTTCTCTCTTGGTTGTTTGGGACAAGCTCGTGGTTTCGTAACACTCCGCCGTGTTATATACTAGTTGACTCGTGGAGTCTTACAGCGACCTCAGGAAGGACATAATTTATAATTTGCGCAGATCCCGCCACGGATATTTACCAGGGTGCCTGCTCTAGGGTATCACGAGCGTACATAGCACTAAGAATGCTCTTGCCACAAGACCTTTTATTATGCCGGTATATATATATTATGCCGGTATATATATATATATATATCATCAGGCCATTCATTGAGTTGCCCTGATGAAGTCTTTTAATAAAGACGAAATATTGGCAAAGTCGTATTTTCCAGTTCTTGGCTATTATTTTAATTCGTCTGGAGACACAACCACGACAGTGGATTTTTTTGACATTATTATATATATATATATATATATATATATATATATATATATATATATATATATATATTGATTTTATTAGTTCATTCTGTGTTTTCATTGGGAAACGACAAAGCACTAAGGCTATACTAGGACAACACTAAGTTACAACACAAAATCTAAATTAGGGCTACATAAGCTTACAACCACACTGAGAATGAATTAACATATTTAGCAAGTTTTGACGAAGATACGAGGGATAAAGAACACTTCTGCAATACGTTATTACCCTTGCTTACAATGCTTGCCCCATTTGATCAACTGCTTCAAGACAGTGGTCGACAGGGTCATCTTCTGCCTCTGCTTGTGCTTTTTGCACGGCGTTCACCACTTACGGCATATGCACAATCACAAGCGCAAGCGCAAAAACGAGGCTTTCTCTATTGCGAATAACATCGACATAAGCATAAGTATGAGTATATTCGGACAGGCAAATTGAAATAAACAAATTAAAACTTTTCATATGCAAAACGTTAGTATGGCCGAGATATGAAATTATCAACTTATATATTTGATGTGGCTTTCTCTTAGATGCGTCAAGATGTCAAGTCCAAACATCAACAATGCCATGATTATTGGATGTCTTTTCGCGTATGTTTCAGTCATTCTTTTTGCATTGGATGGCGAGCACCTCACCGACGATGTATGCAAGGTAAATAGAACAGTAAGCTTCCACATAATAATAAATATAATAATGATATTTATTTACCCTCGGCAGTACATGTACTTTATAGCTCACAAAGGCTTGTGGGGCCAAGCAAATACATGAAACAAATAATTCACGTAAACAATTAACAGGTTAAGAATCCCAACTGGCAGGAGGCAGACATAGATAATTTAGAAGTTTTGCGGTGGGAAAAAAACTATAACAGAAATTTAATTAATTAATTAAATTTATATGCATGCATGCCGGCTTCCGGACCAACGTTCTTACTCGGTGCCGTTCTATTAGAATACCAACGTAGACTTACCCGGTCTCCTTTTGTCCTAAGATTTCGTTTTGAAAATAGCGGTGGCATTAAACGGCATTTGAAAAGAAAATTTAAAAAAAATATCTGTAAAGTTCAGTTCAGCTGATTTAATTTGACTTTATTTGTTTCTGTATTTGCTCGGCCCCACTAGCCTTTGTGCTATAAATACTACCGAGAGTAAATAAAGGTTATTACTATTATTACTTAAAGGGCCGTAACTTAGCTAAATCCAATATCCATCCTATCAATTAAAAAATATATCTTAATAACATATATTTATACATTCATTTCTTTTTGGAGGCAAGAATGGCAGTTTTGGACATTGGCTTTACTACTGCTTTTGGATCGATGTTTTCGAAGACCTGGCGTGTTCACAGAATAACCAGAAAACTTAGAGTGAACAGACGGGTAAACTGTTGTTATTTTCAATTGTGTTATTTAGATCAGCTTTAAAAGTCTCCCACTCCATCCCAACTCCACCAACCTCTTGTCCCGCGCGCATTTTATTTTTCGGTCACCCTGTAAACCTCGAAAAACACATGTGTGGATTGCTTTTTCCTGTCACTCGCCTAATGCACAGTATTTGGAGCTGCAGAACGTCAGTGGCAGTTTAAAGTTTTAAGTCTAACCTTCGCATCGACAAAAGGTGAGAGAACACGGTGCTGAAACTAAGCAACCATCTTTGCTCTTGTTGCGATTGGCATGAACATAACCTGCGGTGCTATTTTTACCCAAAAAACCATTTTGAAATATGATGAAGGCAGGCTCACTTAAAATCTTTTATTGCTAGATCAAATGAAAACAAAAAAGTATTTTCCAGTTTATCACTGTGGTCGTTTATTTTGCAGGTGATTAGGGACATCCACTTGTTTTGTATGATCTTCGTGTTCATTTTAGTTGACGTTGTAATCCTGATCGTCTGGTTCTTGGTGGATCCTTTGCGAAAAGCAAAGAAGTATCTCAAAGACCAGGTAACACTGTCGTATCTCTTAAATCTCTGGGCCAGTTGTTCAAAGCAAGATTAAGGTAATCCCGGGTTAGAGTGAACTTTGAGTCTAAGTTACTGATCAATAAAAAACATTTCCAAAAGAAGTTCATCCCTAAGTTTTGATCACGTGACCTGCCATGGCGTCTCATTTCAGAAATCAAAAATTGAAAATGGGGCACCGATATGACATATAATGTCTATCAGAAGCAACGTTTTTATGCATGACTGTGGAATCATCCTGTACATGAATCTGCCCTGTCGATGGTTGACCTCAATTTTTAATTAAAGGGTTATTAAAGAAAAGAGGTCACGTTACTTGCAAAACATCTTAAGAAATTTTTAATAAAATAACATGTGACCCCGCTCAGGATAGATGTTGTGTCTATCAAGCAAAGCAATTAACTCAACACATTTAGTTTTTAGTTTAAAAAAAAATCAAATCAAATCAAATCAATTTATTTAAGCTTGGTAGCGTGGAGAGTGGTTGCCCAATATCTAGAGCCGGGGACTCATGTATTAAACGTCAAAGCATTCTGGAACGAACTGGAATTTAGAAGTGATGGTTTTGGAGGAGAGGGGAAAACCGGGATACCCGGAGAAAAACCTCTCGGAGCAGAGAAGAGAACCAACAACAAACAAAAAGCCATTTTTGCCCCATTTGAAAAGTCTTTCAGAGCAAGATTATTACACAATTAAACACGTGACCAGCAAATTCTCGCGTTAAGGATCTTAAGTCTACTACAATACTTGTGTTCTGATTTTCTGGCAACGCTTGTAGTTCAACGAAGAACATTGCTGTTACAGAAGCTTAGTTTGATCTTTGCGGGGGGTCTTAACTTGCAGGAAGAAGAACTCGATGGAGAAATTATTTACAAAGCCATGATTTACCATTGCGCAACAAATAGACCATTTGTTTGGCTATTGTTGGTGTATGGATTCAAGGGAATTCTTCTCCTGTTTGGATTGTTTTTAGCGTGGGAGACACGCAAGGTCAAAATAGCCACTCTCAATGATTCACGCTATATTGGTGAGTAATCACAAATAAAAGAAAGATCATTGGCATGCACAGGTTAGTAAAATTCTGAATAAGAAGTAAGAGTCTGAATTAAGTGAAGGTAATCGAGCCATTGAAGTCGCCGTAACTAGGCTTTGACAGATTGTGCTAGCACAATTTTGGTATAATTCGTCATTACGAGAACAGCTTTTTCCTGATTTTTCTAAAGAAAGCATTGCCGGTAACAAATCCTTTAATTTATTGATTATGCAATAAGATGTGGACGCGCTGATACCTTTTTTTTAAAAGATTGTTCAGTTTTAACATGTTTTTATCTGATTTTTAACTTGTATTCGTATCCTATATACACGACCCCACAAGCATATCCTTTAAACTTTCATCGTGTTTAAATAAAGGATATGTATGTATGTGTGTATGTTCGGAAAGCAGCAAAATTATTTTTTTCACAGGTATTTTTTTTTTTGTTTTATTTTTGTTTTGTTTGTTTGTTTGTTTGTTTTTTTGCTAAATTGGACTTGAGTACAACAGAAAGTGAGTCAAGTGACCCAGGATTCCGTGCGCCTTGCCAGCTTGGTTTTACAACCAAGTTTTGTCTTAGAGACTTCCCACATCATGGTTTTCCTACTTTATAGCATAAGCTCTGCTTCTGAATCAGCATTAGTACTTTAAACGTAGTCTTTTTTAGGTCAGCGGATAACAATATAGAATGAAGTGCAAATGGTTTATATACCGCACATATCACATGGTTTCATGGCGGTCTATAATTCTTCTCTAGGGTGAGATCGGACGCCAGCCTATAAGGGCGCCTCTGGCAGCCGCTATCAGTCCATATTTGATCCTACCCACCCACCCAACACACAGATGAATTCGAAAGACAGATTAAAGATAGAGATAGACCACCACACCGGGAACTACGTCTTCTACTCTTCTCAAAGTGTGTGTGGGTTCTTTAACTTCTCACAGATTATTTGGAACAAGTGTTGCGAGACGGAACCTACGGTCTATCGTCCTTACCCGAGAAGACTAGAAAGTCTAACCGTTTGCAGATGTAATTACAAAGGCAGCTCTTTCTGCTCAGTTATTTAAAGACCCTGAGTGTTGGTCCGGCCGGAGTTTGAACCCGCGACCTCCCGCACGCTAGTCCGGTGCTCTACCAACTGAGTGTTGTTTGATTACAGGTGTTTATATTTTTTTTCCAACATAAAACCTTTAAAGAAACAAATAGCTATCATAGTCTCTGCGCCGTGCGCTAATATAACGGACAGAATCTTAAAAAACATAACTTTTGCATAATTGTATAAAAATGCAAGCACGGACCCTATGCAAAAATGGTTGCCTTTTGATTATTCTCTTGTTCGTATTCAAAATAGCCTCACTAACCTCGATCGGGATAGCAAATTCTTTAGAATTTTGGTTTCAAAAGAGAGGTTAGTGAGGCTATATTGAATAACAACAAAATAATAATTTAAAGGCAGCCATTTTGCCTAGAGTCTACTGTCAGTAACATCGGCTACTTTTAGGAGCACAATCTGTCAAAGACTAGCCGTGATCACGTTTGGCATAAATTGTGTGATGCTTCAGTCATTTTGGTTTGTAATTCTCATAGACTTTGCGATGTTGTCTGCAAATGATTTGGTTATATACCTACGATTGGTTTTGATTTTAATGGAAACTGTGATAGCTTATGAGCTTTCATAAATACACGGACAATGGTTGTGGAAAATAGCTCACTTCAGTCCGTGGTAGGGCAGGTATTTTTCACCAGTGCACTCTCTCCACCCATCCCCAGTAATTCCTCTTTCAACCGTCCTACCCCCCCCCCCCCCCCCCCCCCTAAAAAAAGAATACCTGATCGCTTGCTACTATTATAATTTATCCTCAGGTATGGCTGTGTATAACGTATTTATCGTCTGCGTGGTTGGAGTTCCACTGGGACTTTTCAGTAACAGCCAACAGCATGAAATTCCCTTTTACTTGATTGCAAGCTGTATTGTATTTTGCACAACACTGACGCTGTGTCTGGTCTTCATACCAAAGGTTGGTCAGTTGAACTTCAATTATCGATCACTAGCTTGATAACAAAAGTTTGAATATATCTTATTCAAGTCTGATTTTTAGGGTGCAACAGTAGTATAGAGTGCGCGGAACGTATCAAACCAGTTCTTCGGCAGAGATCATTTTCAATTCATGTGTGTGTGTGTGTGTGGGGGGGGGGGGTACTCCCTCACACCCCCACACCCCCACCCAATTTTTTGTGAGAAACGGAGCTCAAAAGCGAGCGCCGGAGGCACAAGCCTTTCTGTAGAATGTGAGGGTACTATCCCAAAGAAAATATTGCAATCTAGAGATTTGCAAATGCTATTTTCGTTATTCACGTTGAGAATCTGGATCATGTTTACATGAACGTAATCTCAGGTCATCTTCTCAGAAATTTTTATCAACACCTTTTTCCAAGACGAAATCGTATGGTGATAGAGCCTTTTCTATTTGCGCACCAAGGCTATGGAATGACCTGCCACTGCAGTTAAGGAACACTGCATCTTTTAAAGTGTTTAAAAGTAACTCGAAGACGTTTTTATTCAAGTATGCGTTCTGCTTATAATGCATCTTAGTTGTTTAATATACTTTTAATAATTTTATTACTAAATTTTTATGCATATATGTACTTAAATGTTTTTTTTTTTCATCTTTTTTATTAATTTAGTATTATTTTTTAATTGACTTTTCGCAGGTACGATCACTTAAGAAAAGCAATAGTGAGGATACACAAGATAGACATACGATCAATGGCGTAAAACTCGGTACCAAGAACTTAAATGGGCACGGCAGTCTGGATGGTGAGGCGCTTAAGAAGGAGATAAAAATATTACAAGAACGATTGGAAGAGGTAGGATGATGGCACACTCTGTGCGTGAAACATATGTGCTGTTAGTATGGTCCTCTGTTTGTGGTTAAGGGGGCTTCATGCATACGGAAGGATCCATCCACCCACTTATAATTTAAAATTACTTTAGACTTACATAACTACTAGGCTCTTTATCAAATCTTTTTCGAAAGTGCAATTGCAATTTGCTACTTTTATTTTCTTTATGCAATAGGTTAAAGTCAGAGATTATGAATTATACAGCTTCAGCTCCGTCGTCAATGCATATTAGGGACTTTAAGCAAATCACTACGGCGACCTATGCTACGGCGGCCGGAAGTAAAAAAGCCCAGAAATGAGCTTTCGCCGTAGCGCCAAATCCTGCAACGTGAAGAACTGCCTTCTGGCGTAGTCGCGACTACGTGAGTATAAAAGTCGACTCTCCTCCTATTCTTTGCGGTCACTAGTTTTAAAAACTAACATAGATTGTTTGTCACTTTATCAAGAAAGTACTAGAAGCTTCTGGTTTTCCAGTAAATACGTTTTCCCTGCGTTTTCTTGTAAATGCATAAATATGGCCGCGGAAATACTGCCAGAAAAAACAAAGGCTAGACGAAAACCGTAAGTACGACTGTTAGCAATAAAGCTAATGAAATGTCACTGAAGGTTGTTTACGCAAGAATAAAATATCTAAAACGTTGAATTTGTTGATTTCTTGTTAAATACGGCACATAAGAAGAAAAATCACTTGCAGCGAACTCCGATCTTCAATTGTAGTTTTCTGTTTTGTGTAGAAATCGCCCTCCGATGATGTTTTCTATTAATATTCTTCTTGGCAAACGAAAGATTGGAATTTAAGTACAGAAATTCTTGCACAAAGTCTCTCTCAAAAGAAGGAAATTGGTTTCTATTTTCAGTGTTTTTGGTTCGTTCTAGATAATCTCGTCCGCTGTGGCAAATTAAGTTTTACAGTCTAAAGCAGTACTGAATTCTTCGTCTGAAGTGAAGCCCATATTTTTCTTTCATGTGACAACTACGTTGTTTTATGTATTCGCTTCTCCAAAGGAGGTCATAACAGCGAAAGCAAGTGAGCCGTAGTCACTGCTTGCTTAAAGTTGAAATTTGGAGGGCTACGGTGACGTACTCTCCCGAGGACTCCGCATCCACGACCGCCATAGTAGAGGTCGCCGTAGCGATTTGCTTAAAGTCCCTATTATCACATCTTCCCCATCCACGTAGTATCTATTTAATCATTAGACAATAGTTGACTTGTGTTAGGGCATTTTGGTATGTTAATCTCGCATGCTTATGAGCCTATAATGGAATCGAAAGTGTTACATTTTTGCATCCTTTCTTTCAGATTGAAAAGGGAAAACGTCAAGGAACTTCATCAGTCTGGCATCCCAAACCCAAACCAAGTTGTTTCTTGTAAATAACACCCGGAAAGACTTACGATGCTTTTTAGTTGATGGAGACAAATTAAAAAGCCACCCCGACAACTTCATAGTCAGAGCTTATATATAACAAGAGGCTACAATTAGCCTAAACCCGGGCTTGTAAAAAACAGTATTGTATCCCTAACTTAGTGCTAAACAAAAGAATAGAGGGAAGTCTGTCTTTCTTACATCGGACGCATTGTGTTTAGCTTGTGTTGGAGTCTATTTCTTTAGACCCCTATCAACATTTATTCCTCTAAAATACAGCTCAACCATTGAGAACAGTAATTATAACACTTGTAAAAAATATTTCTAAAAGAACAAGAAAAAGAGAAACAGAAAAATAAAGCCCGTGATATATACCACTAAAAAAGCTAAAAGACATCAAACCCGGGTTAGCTGTGTCACAGGCAAGAACAGTGACCTTTAGGCCACAGAGGTTTATCCTTTTGCAAGGTGATAAAAATAGTGTATTGATTCCAAAAAAAAAAAACTAAGCACACTTGTTTTCGCTTCGATGGATAATTGTTTGAGAAAGGAAACGCTTATCGAACGATGTAGGATTTTTTCGCATAAACGTTAATGGAGTACGTCTCGGTGAAATGTGAGTAGAAAATTAATTAGCAGAGTGAAACTGTTTACAAACACTTCTCCTTTGTCGTCTCATGTTATTATAATCGGCTCCCAAGCACAAGACCTAGAAAACTCAGACCCACCCCCCCAAACTGTAAAAACTCAAACCCCTCATAAACGGCGATAATTCATTTTGCCCACGTTTATTTCACTTTGAAAATTTGTATAGTTGTGAGGGGGTCTGAGTTTTCCAGTTTGGGGGTGGAGGTGGGGGGGGGGGGGGGGGGGGGGCTGAGTATTCTAGGTCTCGTGCTCCGGAGCCGATTATAATAACGTGAAGTGTTTGTTATCTGCGATAAATAGACGGTGTAACATTTCAGCGCACTGAACGGCGATAATTTATTTTGTCCACGTTTATTTGACTTTGAAAATTTGTATAGTTTTGAGGGGGTCTGAGTTTTCCAGACTTGGGGGGGGGGGGGGGGGTGAGTTTTCTAGGTCTGAGGTCTGAGTTTTCTAGGTCTGAGTTCTCCAGACACCCGATACGGGGAACACGGCGGCAATCCATCTGGAGTTAAATTTTGGTCATGTTAAAAGCTTTCTTCTCGCTGTTGAACTTGCAAACATTCGTATAGACACTTCTCTTAACATATTAGTTGTTCAGACTTCAAAGACACAAGGTGAATCGACGTTTTCCAATACGTGACAACAGGCATCATTCTTGCTGTTGATATGAGATTTACACTTCCGAATCACTCGGCCGGGAAAGGTCAAACTCCCTTTGTCTGTAGTCTCTAATTTTTGGCGCTCCCCTCGCGTCGCGTCTCCTCGCAACTTCGCGCGCGCACGTGGCCCAAAATCCGTCGCCAAAATTAGAGACTACTCGCAATCTCCTGAAGCAGTCCATCTGCCATTAAGTTTACTCATGTTAAAAGCTTTCTTCTCGCCGTTGAACTTGCAAACATTCGCATAGACACTTCTCTTAACATATTGTTTGTTCAGACTTCAAAAGCCACAAGATGAATCGACATTTTCCCGTACGTGACAACACGCATCACTGTTGTTAAAAATAGTTAGCGCTTGCGCAGAAACGCCGGAAGTGCCATTTGTGGATGATACTCGACGACGAAAAAGAATAATCGTCGGTAGTTTAAGACCCGGGCGCCGCGCGAGACGCGCGCAGCCCGGGTAATTATCAGGTGTCTTTGCAAAATAGCAAGAGTGGCGTAATGGGCTAGAAAGCTTTAAAAAGCCATCAGATTTACTAATAACGGCTGTTTGTCGAGTGCTACCTTCTGCTGGCATATTGTACCGCAGTAGCTTGCAATAGAAGTATATTACAATTTATATACTTGTTGTTGTTGTTGTTTTTTTTTTTAAGTAACATTTAACAATTATCATGAGAAATCTTGCGGAATATCATCGGATACTTAGCCGACGAGGCCGTAGGCCGAGTTGGCTAAAATCAGGCGATATATTCTGCAAGATTGAGCAGGATAATTGTTTTATTATTCAACGCATTAATGGCAAAGCATTATTTTCCGCGTTTATTGCTAAAAACTGGAAAATCCACCAGTTTTCTTCGTGACACATAAAATTACCTATATCGCAGGATATCCGTTGCCGGAGTACGCACGACGAGTATTGAATGCACTATGGCCATATTTGGACATTGGCATATTGTGTTGAATAATAAGACAAAATAGACCGGCATTTAAATCCAAGTCGAGGGTTATGGTCGTCTTTAGTTGCAACTTGGAGTGAAAAAGCCGACTAGAGCAATGAATTAAATGAGTAAGCAACTGAAACTTTATGCTTAAATCCTCTGCCAGGGTCGTTCAGTTATTGATATGAAACAACATAAGCATAGCATCTTGGGCCTTTGAATAACCAATGTAATCCCGCCAAGTATGTCTTGACTCTTTGTCTTGACGCTTTTCCCCAGTATAAGGCGGTATGCTGCGTAATGCAGTGCAGGAAGTTATAAGAGTATTCATAACCTCTGATCGCTCAGAAAACTTACTTGAACAGTCAATCTTGGTTCACCTTTGAGCTACTGAATAATTAATTTGACATCCTTATGAGAAAGCATGCTGTGTGCCAATCTGCACACCAACTCTGTGGTGTGCGTACAGCGAATTTTGAGTACCTCATGGTCATATTTGGAAAGAGTTACAAATTGTTGAATAATAATTAGGAATTATTCACCGAAGTGGAGGTGAATAGTGGTGGATATTTACCGAGCCGCAAAGTGGCGAGGTAATTATCCACCACTTTCACCGACACTGAGGTGAATAATTGTTTTAGTATATACCACACAAGCTGAATAATAGCGGGCAGAAACATTACTTTATGTGTGACAATATACCGACAGGCGATCGGAAATTGTAAAATCTCGCGCGCCGGCTGCTCGGAGGTGAACAGTTCTTGCTAGTTACAGTCAGTTCACTTTAATTTATTGCGAACACCCTTGGGACCGCGAGTTTAGTCCTTAATAGCGAGTGTTCATAATAGCTGCAATTTGTTTTAGTCAAATGTCTATCTCATAATCTATTTCTTACGGGGAACTTAGCTGCTCTCCGTATTATCGGGGTGTCACTAATAGCAAAGTTTCCGCAAGGCGAGATTTTACTCTTTCACAACTGAGAAGACGACCTGTATACCTGTTCGGTATAAGCAACCACGGGAATCAACGCAACGAAAGAGAAAGAGACATTGGCAGTACTTTGTTCGTAGAACTACAAATCTCAGACCAAAACTCGCTTCCTTTTCCACACACATTGGCCTTCGTTATCTTGTTCCACGGAAGTGCACAATATAGCTATTCCATGAAAAGAACGAAGAAGTGAATAACTCTGCGGCCTCCGTGGTGGCTCTGCACAACACGCGTCTTTTGCTGTTTCCTGCCGACATTTTCATATTCAACTAAGATTTGCTTTGCCTTCCGATCAGTGGCTCATAATCAATATGCAGCGTTAACAGCAAATTTGGAACGGATTGAGCCAGCTGACATACTTAATTTATTCTTGAATAAGGAAAGGTTGAGTTTTGCATTTGCATTGTGGCTTTTAAGTTGTCGGCAAACTTTTTAAAGTCAAATCACCGCCCCCAATTGCAATGTGGGCAGGAAGCGGTTAAAAATAACTGATTTTCAAAACTTCATATCAACCGATTTGCTTCAGTTCTCTTACCACACTGGATCTTTTTTTATCGTTAACGTAGGCTAGGTAATTTCCGGAAATTGTCGCATGGGAAACACTGAAATCGCTTCATGGAAGGGAAAAGGAAGTGACCAACAGTATGCGATTTTAATAAAACATGAGATAAACTGACTTCATATTCTTTATGGTGTTCATCACACGATACTCGTTACATGTTTGCTATCAGTTTTTGTTTTTGTTATTGTTTTTTTGTTTCAATTAAGCAGAAAGTTTTCAGTGATAAACCAAGCGGGTTGATCTGTGTCATTCAGTTTCTGGATGCATAGATTTCAAATCACTGTCTCCCGATCGCTTAATCTGAGATTATAATACCAAACCTGAAAAAGAGGGAGTTAAGGTTTCTTGCTTCTGCCTATATTTTTATCATGTTTTGTACTTAATTTAAGTTTACGGAAACGAGTCATAACACATGGTCATATACTCAGCAGCGTTGCAAGAAACGCGTTTATTCCCGATCTAACTGGAAGGCTACTAGCCGTCTGTCAAGTGTATACCAGAAGAAGAGACTGTGTGCACACTGTCATCAAATTACGGGTAATGGAAGCCTCGGAAAGTGAGAATAAGGGGAACGGCAGGGAAGTATTTCTTGCTCGCTCAATCAAAATCGTCACGCTTTAGATTGACCGAAGTAAGGAATCGCTATAGTTGTCGCTTTAAATGTACCGTTTGTTTGAAGTAGGTCTCGTTTGATTTTTGGTCGCTTTCAAGACACAATAATAATTTAAAAAAACACCACATGCCGCTGTATTGTTGAGAGGTGAAATAATTTGAATGGTCATGTTGAGTAGTTTTGATTTGAATGGTCACTATTTTTATTTGGAAAACCATCAGCTCCAGCACCTTTCGTAGAAAGGGCAAAGCTGCAGTAAGCACTTTTCCTCAGCGTTGTTGTTGTTGTTATTTATTTATTATTATTTTTTTGACCCTCCGTTTAGCCATAGGCTGGCGCGTTAAATCTATATTTTATGAAATTTCGCAGAAAATGTGATATAACTGAAATAATTAAAAGTAGCACGAAGTGAATGTCTGTTTTCAAGACAACTTCAGAATTTAAATAGCTAGCGACATTGAGTCACTGTTCAAATGTCAAATATCACCGATACCTCTTCATTTTTTATGTTATTCCACCAAATGAAATATTCAAATCAAGAAGACAGATCTTTTGTATGGACTTTTAACTGCCATTATAGTTAGAGATCGTTCCTTTATTATGTTTTGGTGAGATGTTTTTGATTTACATAGCTTTAAATATATTACACGTGTTAGTATACTTTAGATTAATCAGGAAACATATTACATGTTACCTAAGGCATTCTAGTTACTGCTTTATATCTTCGTGCAAACTGGTGAGTTTTTCATGTTACCTTACGTTGTCATAAGACCCTTGGTTTAAGAAAAAAAAAACGACCTTTATTGTTTTAATGGTCTCTTTCGTGGTATTTTGAAAAACCGGAGGGCATTTTATGGTTTGAAAGCTCATGATTTAAAATTCACCTTTCTCGAATGGAAATCATCATTCTGAATTTTTTGAATACGGTTCAACAAAATTTAACTGCCTGGTTGTATTTCTTCTGCTACGACGGTTTAGTTCATACGATCGGCTGTTCGAATCGCGCTCGCTGTTGCTGTCGTTGGAGACGCGGTTCCCACATCGTATGTACTCCCAAATTTTCATGTTCCGATCATATACGGTGTAAATGATCGGGTTGGTGGCTTCATTGATAAGTCCTCCGAACAAGGCGATCTCATAAAGTAGATGGCCATCATGCACACTGTCCGTCCCAGCGGCAATTCTCCAAATGTTCAACACAAAAGTCGGAGACCAGCAGACGATGAACGTGACTACGATCAAGCACGCTGTTCTCGTCACACGCTTTTGACTTCCCCGAAGAGCGATTTCTGCTGTACGTATTTGTGCCCCGGTTGTACTGCCAAGGGTTATAGAGATCACGTGATAGTAACACCAACAAATAACACACAAGGGAGAGAAGAACATCACTGTAAACTCGACAGCTTCGTAAAATTTGTCGAGCCAAGGCACGGGAATGGCAAGTGGCGTGCAATGCAGCCGGCCATTTTCATTGACCACGTTAAACATAAACAGAAACGGCGTTGACATGATAGCAGGCATAATCCACGACAAAGCTATCAGCAGCTTTACGATTTTTGTTTTGAGTTTTGGAAGATAAGGATGCACTATGCCGCGATATCGATCAAGGGCGATCAGCGCGTGAGTGATAACCGCGGTACCTGACGCGGAGACCTCAAGGTACTCGAGGCTCTTGCAGAGCGTTTTTCCCAAAACCCACGAACCGAGGATTTCCCTCGCGATCTCGAAAGGGCAAAGTAGCAACCCAATTACAAGATCCGAGAACGTCAAGTTGAGAATGAACTGATATGTTGGGCGATTTTTCAGGAGGATATTTCGGCGCCTGATCAAAGAATAGCACACAGCGACATTGCCAATGATACCGACGATTGATATGACTCCCAAAAAGGACGCCTTGACGATCTCTGAAGTCGGAGACGACATGATAGGTGACCCAACTCTATTTAGTAACACTCGGGGAGAACTTTACATGCTAATTCAATCCTCAAAGTGACTCAGTTTTGTTGCGTAAATGTACTGTACGAATCTTTTTACGAGCAGTTAATGGCCATTCATAAGCACCTGTCACAGACGTAATCAAAGAAAGTGAATTGCCTAAGGGCTAAGTGCAAAGATCTAAGTGCAGCGTTCTGTTGCCCGGCAATTGTCGTATTTGAGTTCAATATAAGGACGAAACGAGTCAGATCGTAAGCAGGCTTCATTATTAAATTCTTAAAAACACTTTGTTGGTCATTACTAGCAGAAGAGATGTAGAATTAAAGAAGTTGTATTCATTGACTAGAAGTTCGTACAATGTTGGTAGTGGCACAATGGAAATGAGAATGTTCATCCTTTAAAAGAACATTTCTATTTGCTCAGTCCTCTGGTTAAACTCAATGCGTCACTTAAGATCGTTAATTAAGATTTTCTTCGGGGAAAACACATATGTGCCCATATGTACTGACAAATTCAAAGCGCATTGGGCAAAGGAATAGTATGTGTTCACTTACATTTAGCGTTGACTGATAGCGCAGAAAGTAATGAGTGTAATTTGCACTTGTGTTTATATATGATTTTAAGTAGTTGGGAAGCTTCTAAAGAGAGTTTGACAAATGAAATCATCACCGCCAATGCTCGAAACCCGGATTGACAGCCTTTTGTCGAGCACCGCAAATCTCACATCAGCGTTTCCTTTTTCCTTAATCACTTTGATAAGTAAAGGAATACTACATGACTTATATAATGCATTTTCTCATCTGCCCTAATGCGTGTGGATTACCTAGTGACTCGCTACACTTCTATACATGCATCGAGTGAAGGTTTTTTCCGCACTTTAAATTTTGCTTGCTTTTATCATTGCCTTGCGCATGCTCCTTTTCCAATTTAAGTGTTTTTTTTTTATACATACTTAATTGCTTTTAGTGTAGTTTTTAAGGGAACCAGCTATCGGCCCTTGTTCATGTTCTAAATATTCTCCTTGAGTGCTTTGCTTTTGAGCCTGTTTAACTTCATAAGGTAACCCTCCTCACATGAAAATCAAAATTGCATTTAATATTTATCTCGTTTTCGAAAGTATTACCAAAACCAAGGTCCACCGCATTGCGCTGGTGACACTATCTCGAGGCTCATTCACAGCCTGCAAGGTTGCATACAGAAAAAGCAACGAGTACCAAAAATTGTTTATCAGTCATGTACATCATTGCAAAAAAAAAATCCTCGAGAAGTCATGTCAACTAAAGTTATGGGGGAAGAAGCGTGAACTTACAGTGAGAATTTTTTTCTTTACATGCATGATGTGCATGAAGAATTCTGGAAAATAAAATAAAAGAAAACGGCTACAAATTTAGAAGCACAATGTATGAAGCAATATTGAAGATGACTCTAAACGTTGCACTTCCTCAAGCAAACAATGATATTTTTATCATTCACAACAATTGTAATGACGTCCGTGCATTAATAAGATACGATATTGTCTCAGAAGGTAACACTGATTCTCATTTATGTTGCACAATAGGTAGGATACGTAACAGGGATGATATAAATCCGGGTTTTTCGCTGCTTGCTCAGGTTTATCTTGCAGCAGGTGTTACAGTAGGGTGACAAACGTTTCATCGCCTCGAACGAAGAAACAAACGATCCTGTTCCTAATGGTAGTAAGGTAGGAGCAATTTTCTCAGGCTTCCTGAGATTCCCCGCTAAATTCTTGTCAAGTTGACGGTCAGAACTCATCCAAAGGTGGCCAAATAGGACCTGAGCTTCGACAAACTTCAGGGGCAGTTAACGACAAGTTTCGGTATCTGTTCGGTGGAGGGTAATTCGACCTGGGCTTTCGGCGTCGACTAAAGAGTGCACTCGGATTTTCGTAACTAAAACGTGGCCTAAATGATTCGCAATTGGGAAATCATAGCCCCTGAGGTTTTCGGAAAGGTCGTAATTGCTGCTTTTGGCAGTCAAAAGCCACTTTCGAAAAGAAGATAGTTCCCTAGAAAGTTCGTGGAAAGTTCATTTGAGGTTGAATTTTCTCAAGGGAAGCCAATTTTTTTTCCCTAACATTTTCGGGCAATTAAAATTTCAGCTTGGGAATCCGAACAGATGAACTTCTTCTAGCTTACGAAACATCACTTTAAACAGACTTCAAACACCATAAGGCACTTAAAATGCTTTTCTACAGCTTTTGGTTGATTTGGCTCGTTGGGTGCTGCTGAAACTTCGCCCCCATGATCCTGATGCGGACGATGCCGACCGGTTAGTTCAGTGGGTAGAGCGCCGGACTACCGTTCGAGAGGTCGTGGGTTCAAAACTCACCCGGACCAACACTCAGGGTCTTTAAATAATTGAGGAGAGAATGCTGCCTTTGTAATTACATCTGAAAATCATTAGAATTTCTAGTCTTCTCGGATAAGGACGATAAAACGTAGGTCCCGTCTCACAACAATTTTTCCTAATAATCTGTAGCGCGTTAAAGAACCCACACACTGTTCGAAAAGAGTAGGGGACGTAGTTCCCGGTGTGGTGGTCTATCTCTATCCTTCAACTGTCTTTGACATTCATTTGTGGACTGAGTGGGTGGGTGACATCAAATAAGGACTGATAGCGGCTGCCCTTGACAGGCTGACGTCCGTTCTCACACTAAAGAAGAATTCTAAACGGTTATGAAACTATATGATATGCGCCATATATAAATCCATTGCCATTACCATTTAATACGTTGTTGAACTTTGTTACCTTTCGGGTGATGTGCAACCTCAACCCAGGGTCTCTCCTCTTCCCGTCCCCTGGAGCGAGAGTGAGAGGTCTGGTCACGTGTGTCTGAGACAACAGTAGACGCTATATAGGATCCTTATAGTTTAATATTTTGTTGCCGTTTGTTTTATCACAATCAAAGCGGGTCACGCATGTGAGCCAGGTTTCGCCAGCTCAATCATTTAGGATGAATTATCCAGTCGGAAAAGGCAGGTTTCTATATTGGAGTGGTTCCTTAAGTTTATCTTGTCATGTGATAGATGTGATGTGAGCTCGGCTACGTTGGTTTTGTTACATTCTAAAGGATGGATTCTCCACCAGAGGGTTTGATGAATTTACATTCTCATTTAGAAAGAGCCGTTATTTGTGACGCTTATAGGGTACCTTTGAAAGATGAAAGCCACTTTTACCTCCCTGCCCGAAGGCTTTTGTCAATAATGGAAGTCAGGTATGCGTTGTTTCTCGTGGCCTGTTATTTAGGAAGGCAGGTTGTCCGAGTGGTTAGAGAGCTCGGTGAAGTCCGCCTATTGGATACTGAAAAGGTGGTACCCTTCTTGTTTTATCATCATGATCATCATGGTCATGGTCATGGTCATGGTCATGGTCATGGTCATGGTCATGGTCATGGTCATGGTCATGGTCATGGTCATGGTCATGGTCATGGTCATGGTTATTGTTATTGTTATTGTTATTGTTATTGTTTGTTTTATTTTTCCACCTTAAGGCCGAGTCACAGTTTGACTGACTCGCCTTCCACCAATGTGTCACAGGTTCGATTCCCGGACTCGGTGTTATATGTGGGCTGAGTTTGTTGGTTCTCTAGTATGCTCCGAGAGGTTTTTCTCCGGGCACTCCGGTTTTCCCCTCTCCTCAAAACCAACATTTAAGTTACTTTGATTTGATTTGAGATTTGTAATTAGTAGGCGAAGAGCCACCTTGTGGAAGTACTACTTAACAATTAGATTATGAGCTCGAGACGTCTATCGCGTGATAGCTGATGAGGGCGCAGCCC
Source organism: Pachyseris speciosa (assembly GCA_016490735.1). NCBI lineage: Eukaryota > Metazoa > Cnidaria > Anthozoa > Scleractinia > Pachyseridae > Pachyseris > Pachyseris speciosa. The sequence goes on along the minus strand of JAEMWC010000303.1, from coordinate 777,373 downwards.
GAATCAGCTATCACGCATAGAAATCGAGAGCGAATAATCTAATTGTTTTAGTATAAATCTACTAGTCGTTCAAAACTCAACAAGTAAATTATTAAAATTCTCCTCACAGACACTTCGAAAACGCTAAGAAGCGGCCGCCATTTTGTTGACAGACGCTACTCACTATCACAGAATAGATAGCAAGTAGCGTAGCCAATCAGAGAACGGCATTCGTGATAGAACGCTAGTAGATTTATACTACTAATAAATAGTCATTATTATTATTATTATTATTATTATTATTATTATTATTATTATGAGGTTTAGCAGGATTAAACGGTGACAGCGAAGTAACTTCAACGTATGGTGAGGACGTTTGCCTGTTGTCCCTTGGTCGCTCCAGGGACAAGGCTTTTAACCGGGTTGATTTCTGGCTGGACGTCAGCACACTACTTTTCACTTGCTGTACCTAGCCGCGAAGGAAATTATTGTGGCAATATCAATTTACAGGCCCCATTGCGGAGGGCTATAGCTGTAATCTTATAGTTGACTTTGCGAAACAGCAACATGACCGAAACTCGATAAAGTAGGGTTGCAACCATGGAAAGCTGTTTCGTCCTTATTGGGACTCGTCAGCATGGCGTAGCGAATTTAAATGACGCCAACTACAATATAAGCGCAAAAAAATTGCACAATGACCTGTTCACGATATCAAGTTCCGTCCCTTCGACTCTCTTGTCCCCCGAAACAAGCGTTGCCACTCCACGCATCCCAGAGAGCAAGGAATCCAAATGTCGCAATGGTGTCTCACAAAGCCAGAAAGACAGAATGCCGGCATAATGATGAATATTCTTTGAAGACAGAGGTGTTCGTTGGTGCGATCGTTGCTTGTCCTTTTATTCATGCCAATGACTGTGATTTCGTTTCTGCTTAAGATTTGGGTACACTGAGTTCAAAGCCTTTGTGTATGGTAAAGACTAAGGCGGTTAGCATTGATTTGAAGAAGATTGATAACGACTACAGTAATGAAGAATTTCGATTGCGTGATTAGTTACTCAAGACATGATTCCCTGCAATAGTTGTTAGAAAATGTCGTGGGAACTATTCCGGGAAAGCCCAGTCTAGCTACTGTGACCCTTCCCCAATAAATAAACTGAAACTGAAACTGAACTGAATGGAAACCTCGAAGATTAAAAGCGAACTGTTATTTAAGGCACTTGTAGCGGACCGACTGAAAACAATCAGAACAATTTTTTGACATCAGTATAGGAACTGACGTGAATAATGTTTTTTTTTAAGTTTTTCTAAATAACAAATTTACGCTTGCAAGGAGGTGTGTTCAAATACGCTGTATACTTTAAAAATTGCTGGGAAAGCATTGATATCAGTTCATTATCTACCGATAAATTTCAAATATATTTAATGATTCAAACTGGAGGAAATTAAAATCCACTGCCTCAACAGGACTAAACAGTTTCTCAAATTGCCCCGTGATGAGAACGAAATTGGGAAATTCCTCATGTGCGGGTGTATACTACATTTGCAAAACTTTTCTGAAGTACGGCCAGATGACAGCAAAACAGCGAACCTGAGATACTGACGGACGTCTTGAAATCCTGACTACTGGAGATCCTGCGGGAGTTGATTGCCGTTTGCACCATAGTCCCTCCATCAAGTTGGAAACATTCCTCCATCCAGCTGGAAACATCGAGCTTAAATGATATTAATTGGTTTCGATCGACTTGAGGTAAAAAAAGAATTGTACAACATCAATTCGACGGTGAAGCTTGAACAAATGACCCATAAGGTCTATGCAACTTCCCAAGTGGAATGACAAGTACCTATTGATTTTCCAGCCAGAATCGTCGGGTAGTTCCGTTTAAATTTTTATTATAAACTCCGAGTGACTGAACGGAAATGACTCGAAATCTTGACTCGAAAAACCGATTTAAACCTTTAAGTTCGTCTCCAGCCATTAGTTGCAACACACGTTAAATAAAAACACGTTTTTATGCAATAATCATTATTAGTATATACTAAAACAGTGGATAGCGTTGAAGGCGCGCCCTGATTGGCTGGTCAAACTCCGAATATCCTTTGCTATTTACCTCCAAGCAACTCGCGAGTCTCGTGCTCCCTCGTGCGAATTTCGAAAAAATGGCGTCCCCTTTTGCATCCGTGACAAGCGACGAAACAGTCCCTGAAAACACAAAGAAGGCGAGTAAATTTGGTTTGGCCGTGTTTAAAGGTTTATCGATAAAAACCAATGAGAAAGGTTTTGTTTACAAATGCAAATTAATCTTGCATTTTTTTTATTTTATTTTTCTCTCAAACGTTATTCTACAATACACTTGAAATACTTCAGTACAATACAATGTGGACATTACTAATAAGCTACAGCTACATATATAGAGTACAATATTAACACTACTTATAGTACAGCAGCTACTAACGAGTACTAACAATACAAAAGAAGCAGTAAATGCTGGCTACAAAATAAAATACAGACTAAATACAACTTACTGAAAAAGAGATAATGGTAAAATAAAAAAAGGAAAACGCTTAAATAAAGTCTTTCCATTTTCTGTTAAAGTTGTCAATGTTTTTGTTTTTAACTGCTATTTGTTGAAGAGAATCTAATTTATTCTTCAAAAAAGAAGGAAAGCCATCAAAGGATACTTCATCGGAGTCTTGGGTTGTACAGAAGATTTAATATTTGGCTACGAGGGTTATGTAATTTAAAGTGTCTTTTGATTCTTTGGCGTTATCATGCCAACCAAAAAGGAGGAGTTCGGTAGGAGTTATGGTCTTTCCGTGATTTGCGAACCACCAACTTTGAAAAGCAATCCAAAATTTGGAAATTACAGGACACTGGTAAAGAAGGTGAGCTAATGTTTGCGCTTGCATTTTACATAAGTGACAGGTTTCGGATTCACATAGCTTCATACGAAAAAGGGAACATTTGGTTGGAAGTATATTGTGGATAATCTTATATTGGAAAATTTGGAGTTTTGTTTCAAGCGTAATTACAAAGGGGAGGTTATAAACATCTTTTAGGCAATCATTGGAGAAACCGTAACGTAACAATCTTGGCTCAGCAGTTGGAGGTTGAAAGTAGTGATTTATTATTGCTGCATAAACGGAACGGGTGGTGATACTTTTGGGCAAAGAGGATTCCTGTGACATATTTTCATTTTCAATTGGCATTTTTGTGGATTTGATTTCACGTTTCCAGCTGGGCGGAATGGCATTTATAAGACCACAGTAGGCTGTGAACGGGACTTTTAAGTGAAAAGTTTGTTGAGATACGTCGTAAGATAAGAAACTGTGGTCTTCATTAAGTAAGTTCTTAATATGAGTGATTCCACTTTGGTGCCAATGTTTTAAATAGATCATATGTTTATTTAATAAAAATGTTTTGGTTATTCCAGATTATTTCGTTTGCTTTGGTATATTGTCTTCTGAGATTATGGGTTTATTTTCCTGCCAGTATTTTAGTATCTCGTGATAGAAAGGGGGAACAGTATTTAAATGAAGTAACGCCGCCATATTGCCGGAAGAAATGTTCGATGAGAATTTTCCAAGAGGAGTGGCAGTTTTGACATATTCTATTGACCCAGGCAATTTTAAGCGCGGTTTTCATTCTTTGAAAGTCAATCATTTTTAAGCCGCCTTTATTTTCCCCCCAATAATTGTCGATTTTTTTTATTTTGGGGGGCTTGTTTTCCCAAATAAAATTCAAAATCATGTTGTTGACCGCTCCAGACAAGTAATTAGGTGAGCTGAGGTTTGAGCTGTTGAAAATCAATTTGGATAAGGCTAGAGTTTTGACGATGTTTATTCTGCCGATTAAGGTTAATTTTCTATTTTTCCATATATTTAAAATATTTTCCATACTTCGCAATTTTTCGTCGAAATTGAGCTTGGCAGCTTTAGTTGTGTCGTAGGAAAAGAAAATGCCTAAGGCACAAATGGGGTCAACGGGCCAACTGAAATTGAAAGGAGTGTCGCGTCTATTTTCTACTGGCCAAGCCACATCGCTTCAGTTTTGGAGGCATTAATTTCTAGGCCGAAAACAGTTTTAAACTGGTCCAGCAGTTTAAGTAAGTGGGCAATAGATTCTGTGTTTCGAAGAAAAACCGTGGTATCATCCGCATACATGGTCGTTTTTTCTTCGTGGCTTCCTATTATTATTCCATTTATGCAATCGTGGGTTTTGATAGCCCTGGCGAGAAGATCAAGACCGATAACAAAAAGAAGACCCGACAGTGGACACCCTTGTCTCACTCCACGTGTTAATGGAAAGCAGTGAGAAGCGTGGCCATTGTTTAGAACGCAGCTGGAAATGTTGGAATATATAGTCTTAAACCATTGCAAAAAATTTGGCCCAAAGTTGAACAGCACGAGGGCTATTTCGAAATAATTCCACTCAATGGTATCAAAAGCTTTCTGGAAATCCACAAATACTGCAATACCTGGGGAATTTTCTTTTTCCAAGTAAAACATCAGATCTTGTATTAGTCTATTATTTTCTCCAATGTAACGTCCTATTACGTAACCGGTTTGGTCAGGGTTTATTATTTTAGGTAATACTTTTTCTAAACGGTTTCCCAGAACTTTGGTGAGAATTTTGTAATCTACGTTTAGAAGGGATATTGGTCTAAGATTTTCAAGGATGGTTTTATCTTTATTTTTGGGGGGAATAAGTGAAATTATTCCTCTTCGCTGCGATATCGACAAGGAGCCGTTTGCAAAAGCATAATTAAAACTTCCGACAATTAAGGCTTTTAGCTCCGGCCAAAAAAATTTTAAGAATTTGGTTGTCACACCGTCGGTACCAGGAGTTTTTGCTGCAGCGAATTATTTAAGTGCTATAAAAGCTTCAATTTCTGTGATTAGACCTTCACAAGAAGCTTGTTCATGGTCGGACAAGGTAGGGATGTTGCTTGGATTGAAAAACACACCAGCCTCTGCTTGGTCGGCGTTGTCAGATTGCTGTGAATTATACAAAGAATTATAAAATTTACTTTGTTCTTCTAAATATCGAACTGATTAGTTATAACTGAACCATTTTGTAGCTTCAGCTTTGAGACTAGTTTTCTAGAGTGGTTTCTTTTTTCAAGGTTAAAGAAATATTTGTTATTGCGTTCTCCTTGTTCGTGCCATCTTGCGCGGCTCCTAAGGATGGTGCCGCGCGTTTTAAATGCCATTATTTTTTTTCTAGACGAGCTCGAGTAGAATAAAGTTCACATATAATTTGTCCGTTATTTTTATTTTTTCAGCTTTTATAAATAATTCATTGATCTTTTTTTGTAAGGAAGCTTCTTCGTCTCGTCTTTTCCTTGCTTTAGTCTTAGAAAATTTGACAGTAAATCCTCTAATTTCCATTTTGACCAGATCCCATTTTAAGCCTAAGTCGTCAACATCTCGGTATTTCTCTATAAAGTGTATTAAGTTATCGCGCAAGTCAGAAATGTATTGCTTATCTTCAAGAAGCGAGGAGTTAAATTTCCAGAAGCCGGGTCCCTTTTGTTGTTTTAAATCTTCACTCAAGAGATGTAATTGTATCGCAGAGTGGTCAGTGTCTGGTGCGAACAGGATATCACTCTTAATAGCAGTACTGCTAAGCTGTTTTGAAACTAGGAAGTAATCTAGGCGATACTGCACTTTAAATGACTTGTTTCTCCATGTAAATTGTCTAGTATTTGGATTTAAGAAGCGCCAAACATCACACGAGCTGTAAAGGTGACATAAATTATCGATTTCGCTTATAACCGGTAACTTTTTTAAAGTGGGATTTCCTCCCTCCTTGTCGCTTGGTGAAAGAGCGCAATTGAAATCGCCGCCGATAATCATCGTTTCTTGCGCAAACTTGCCGAGTAATTTTTGTAATTCTTTAAAAAATAGTACTTGTTGATTTATGCCGTTTGGAGCGTAAACATTGGCTAAAACAATTTGACAATCGTCAAGAGTTATCTTTGCACTGAGAAACCTTCCGTTTTTGTCAAGGACTTCCTCGTCAATTTGGTAATCTAGTTTGGGATTTAGCAAAAGCATAACTCCTTTGCTGTGGGATGATCTGTGATTGTAAAGAACTTTCCCGCCACATTCAGTTTCCCAGATTTTGGCAGTTTCCTTTGAGCTATACGTTTCTTGAAGAAAAATGACATCCTTGCTTTGTTTGTGGAGCCATCTGAAGATGGAACGTCTTTTAATCGATTTATTAAGCCCTCTTACATTAAGGGAGAGACATTTGAGGTTTAGTGTGAAAATTCCGCAGAAACAGAAAAGATAGCATTATTGGAGTCCCAGATGACGAAAAAGCACCTTTGGCGACCTTCCTCTTGGGAGTTTGTAGGCAGACAGGTGTTAATTTTGGTGAAAATTTATGGCCTTTAAAAGGTGCTAGGAAAACTCTAGCACTTTTAGATTTTGATAGAACAAACTGACAAAATTTACATATGGTGGACGGAAGGAAAAGACTGCATAAAAGCGAAGACCTAAAAACAAACATATTGGAACGACTTGTAGTACAAATAACAAATATTACAAAAAACATAGGAACGAAAATAAAAATAAAATAGGCTCTAATGGCCTGGACGCAAAGTTGGACATCGGTGTGCGTGTAGGTCATCTTAACTGCAATGTAAACAAAAATCTAGGGGAGCTCCGCAGAAAATAAAGAAGATTCTGAATAGTGACTAGTTAAATAATTGTTTTAGATTGTTCGGTTCATGGAAGTCATCAGGCTGTACTTACTCAACTGTTGTGTGTTCTGTAATATCATTTAGGGCGGGAGTGTCTTCGCCTTCTTCTTCTTCTTGATCTCCTCGATCAGAGGGAAGCCATCGGGCTGGAATATTATAGTGGAAATAGGCTTTTCCATTAATAATGAGCTTGTCGCTGCTTACGTGAGCTTTGTTTCTTGGATCTTTTCTGGCCTTCTTCATAGCAGGAACCAAAACATTTTCCCTTAAATCTTGAACGCGTTTCGGGAGATCTTCTCCGATATTGACTTGAGATCCTTTTAAATTTCGGCGTAATTTCCAAACTTTGTCTCTGTCGGAGCGGCATGTGAAGCGAGCAATTATTGGCCTTGGTCTTCCTCTACTACGTTTTCCTAAGCGATGGACACCGCAAAACATGAAGGATTCAACTTCCGACGGAACCATTTTGAGCTCGTTGACAATAGCTTGTTTAACTAAGGCGGTGTAATTTTCTTCACGTTGCTCGGGAATTTTGTAGAATATTATATTCCACCTACGGCTGTAAATTTCTTGCTTAATTATGTCATTATCGTGCGCGGCTTGTCCGCGTTCGCACTCATTGATGCATTCAAGAACCTCTTCTTGTTCTTTCTGTGTGAATTGAAGCGAATTCTCAAGCTGTTGGGACGTGTATTTAACCTTTTTAGCTTCTTCTTTAGCGAGTATTAATTCCGACTCTAGTTTGGCGATGCGAGCCTCTCGGTGTTTCGCTTCTTCTTCAATTTTAGCAATTATGTTGATAATACGTTGAAATTCCGATACCGTTAGTTCAACAATGGCGTCGGTCTCTTCGCTGTCTTCGGAGCTGCTGACTCTTAGCCTTTTCTTCTCGCCCTTTTTTTTTCTCAGCTTTTTGTTCCTCTGTGTCGGGCATAATTCTAGAAAGCAAAGGAGCAAACAAAATGGTCGAAGAAACCACCCGTTTCCAAATAAAAAGCCAAGAAGAGTATCGATTTTGCGGAGCTCTTTCAGAAACGTGCGTTCAGCTCAACATCATCACGTGATCTTGCATAACCTCACTTGTTCACTTGAAAACCAAAGTTGAATGATATTTTTTTACAGAATGGTTTGAAATAAAGAGAGATTTTGAAACTCCATTTGAAGAAATGTCTCCACCAGAACTAAACAAATGTCTTCAGAAATTTTATCTCTCAGAGAGAAAACGGGCGGCTTGTTGTTTCAGTCCTTTGCGCGCGGGAAAATATTGCAATCGTTGCTGGAATATATGAATTAAAATCAATTTTTTGTGGTGTATATTATCTCACTGTTTTAGTATATACTAAAACAACTATTCACCTCAGTGTCGGTGGCTAGCGGTAGATATTTATCTCGCCCAGGGGCATAGCGAGCCTATAGGCCCGTAGGCTCGGGCCGACAAATTTTCAGCCTACCCGTCCTATCAGGAGCTTCACTCTCCCATACAAGCCCTTTGAGTCAACCTTTGCGCGTATCTTTTTCTATTTTTAGAACGCTGCGGTTTTCTAAATTCGCACGCACTGTTTAGAATGCCCAAAAGAAGGATCGGGACTACGCGCTCCCCACCTTTGGCCACAATTTTATTACGGGGTTTGTGTGCGGAATTTACTGGAAAAAGATTTTCCCAGTAAACGTGAGCCTCCTTCAGAAAAAAATGGTTCAAAAAATAGATAAGATAGAAAGATACGTACAGAAGTTGACTCAAGGAAACAGTACACATGGAGGCTCCTATTCATGGGCTCCTGGTCCTATATATTATTGTGCCGTTGTGAGAAATAAACAATTTACTGAAATTCTTCGCGAACGTAATAAAGAAAGGAAACGCAATTTATCAACGTATCTTAGGATAATAACGATCGCAACCACTCTGTAAGGGTGAGATTACGATCTCCAAAGCAAGGGAAAATGCGCAGGCTATGAAAAGTGCTACCGACAATCGTACAGCGTTTACATGTGGCAAGACGAGACAGCCAAGCTCCTGAGCAGCCATGACGTCAAATACTTCGAGAGCCTTCACAAATCTGCCGGCTTACCCTGCCACTGCAGAGAATTCTTTTAGTGCCCTGAGAAGACTCAAGACCTACTTGAGGTCAACAATGAAAGAGGATCGTCTTAGTGGGCTTGCGCTAATGAGTATTCATAGGCATGATGTTTCTATGGTTGCTGAGGATATCCTTGACGATTTAGCAGACTGTGGAAGCAGGAGGATGGAGCTCCTCTTTTAAGCTACCAAGTAGTTCTACTTTCTCAAATTGCAAGAGAAAAAGTTTGCCATTTTAACCCTTTGTACTCCCGATCTCACCTTCGCAAAACGGCGACAGCCGAGCGGCAAATGCATAATGATAATTGGCATCAGCAGGGTTTTCCTTTTCAAATGAAGTTGCAGTCAACTTGGCCAAAGCAGGCGGAGAATAGTGGGTGCATTAATGCGTTATTTTGATTAGAGACCGAATAATTATTGACAACAAGGGTTCTTTATTGCACAATTGCCGGCGACTGAGCTGTTCACAGGCAGCAAAAATCGCCGGCCACCGGCCGAAATGGAAAACCCTGCATCAGTGGTTCTATTAATATATCTAAAAGCGGCCAGAGGCGGATCAAGGGGAAGTGTTGGGGGGTTGCAACCCTTCTGGGAATAGTTTTTTCTTTCTCAAATTTGTATGCGTGGTAAAGGGGAGTTCAGATCACAGTCAGTCATGGCAAATAAAACGGTCAATTTGCATTTCACGACAAACAAAAATAATGGCCATTTCTTGCTTAGGGAATACTGGATTATGAAAATTTTGGTTCCTGGGTTCAAAATTATGGTAAAATTCAGGGTATATTGACTTCACAAACACTTTTCGAGTCTGAGGAATGCACGAAATGGCGTTTTAGAGTTTTCAGTAAAAAGAATTTCCCGGGGGGGCATACTCGCAACTTCGACGCTCGATACACGCCTTTGGCGGGATAACGACTCTCGCGTTAAAAACAGGCCTACAACTATTCAAAAACCTCGCTACGCCCCTGTCGCCGCTTCGCGGCCTGATAAGTATCTACCACTAGCCACCTCCACTTCGGTGAATAGTTGTTAATTATACATGGGCAAGCGAAAAACACTTAAGTGCATGAATAGAAGGTGGCTAAAAAGTACAGCGTTATCCTGGTTGGTTTGAGGATGACAAGGAAAAAAGGAATTCATTCGGCTCTATTCAGACGCCGAACTTTTCATGAACCAAATTTAATTCAAAATTAAGCCCCGACTTAATGTATGCATGACGAGATTCATACGACTTTGAAATTCGCTGCAGGGAGTTTGTCTTGATTTCCGTTCTTTCCACGAAAATCTAATTAGTAAATCAATTAACAGGATCATTAATCTGTCATGATGGTTGACTTAGCGGTCGTTGTAATTGATAAGCTCTTTACGGCAAGATGAAAGACGGAAAACAGACGACATGAACGAATATGGCTAAGTAAAAGTTAATGTTTGGCGAAATGTTTGTCACTATGAGATCGCGCCAATTTTCAAATCATTCAAATGCACAAAGATGGCATCCTCGTCGGATGGAACATCTTCTGTCGGCCTTCAGCGCGTATTTGGACCCTCACTCAGCCCAGAGAACAACTGGTACGCAGTTTCTACTGACTGGTTTTACAGACCGAGGGAATTTATGACAAGCGAGCATTTTAGGCTTTTTAAGGACGATGTTCTGGAGTTATCGATTTATGACTTGGTCGATCGTAATGGCGCGCGAGTGAGCCCATCCTGGTTTGGATCGTCAAGAAAGAAAGATCTTGTGGTTGTGGCAACACTTTTCGGTATTGTTGGCCGAGCTCTACGCCGAAAGAATGTAGATGAGGACGCGTTTTGCAGGTCTAGTGAGTTCAAGGCGATCAGACAAGGACTGAATTCCCTCCAAATTGAAAATATGGCGGGAAGTAATAACTTTCCCGCCATCTTACCTGAGACGCCTCCATCTACACCAGAAGAAATTGGGTGCAATATTCCGAATGCTGTTGCGATAAGCCTTGAAAAACCGACTAGGGAAGCACTGCAAGAAGTTGAAAAGACCACAGGACCTCGACTGAAATCGAAACGGGCGGGAAAATTCGCGAAGGACTGTTTGGAAGCCTTGAGAGAAAAGATTTCGAGCGGGGAAGACCTCGGAAAGGTCCTGGGTTATGAATTACTATATTCGGGACGGCAAGAAAACGAAGAATTCGCTCGAGAAACTGTATCGTCTGCTCTCCTAACGGTTGCCGAAAAACAAGGAGTTAGGAAGGCATTTACAACTTTACTGAACGAAAATATTTACGACGAATATGTCAATACATTGAGAGTCCCAGACTGGATCCAGCTGTACGTGAAGTTGGCAACAAAACTTCCGAATAGATCCTGGCAAACTCTTCTGAATTTTCTTAACATCGGCCGAAGTGGGGTAAGTCTGGCTTTACGTACCTCATCTGTCTTTAAAATGATGTTGGAGTTTAAGCTTTATAAGCTTAATCCTCTGTAACCAGTAGAAAGTAATCTTAAACCAGCAGCTAAGCTTAGACTAATTATATGCATGAACAACATGAACAAAAATTAGAAGTGAGTTGACGGTCAAAGAGAAAGTTGATGGCGATCACTCTTGAGGTTTTGTACCGAGTTAACGTGATTGTTCGTGAGGTCAGTTCAAGTTATTGTAATTTTTTCGTTAGTTTAAATCTGCATATTACAAGAATTAATTAAAGCCAAGTAGGGGGTTGTAGTAGCCAGTATAAAGAGGATACAATTTTATAACAAAGAAAATTAACAAGTTTACTGCATGTATTTTGTTAAGAGGTGTTTAATGGAAACTGAAGTTAAGCTTAATGGTTTAAAAGTATGAGAATTACAAGCACAATGCACTTGCAGTCAATTTGTGAGCATTTGGCAAAAGTGCTGAAAGTGGTATTAATATAATTTAACCAGCTTGTATAACTTGTTCATTTTTCAGAAAGCTATTGATGCTGGGCTTTTGCTTACTACAAATGAGGTACGAGCTCAAAAAGATCTTGTCTTTGCTGTCACAAGAAGGACTTTCCAACTGCAACCCCTTGATAAGGACATACGTGGTTATAGCATAAGTCTACAGATGGCTGTAGCATGGCAAATCAGGCAAAGCCGTTTGCACCAAGCTACCTCAGGGGTTCAGGAATTTAATTTGAAGATTGATGGAAGACCTCTTGCAGGTATGTACAAAATCACCATATTTTTCATTTCCATTACAACAGTACATTTATTGACATGAAAGATCCATGAAATGTATTTAGAAAATATTTGGTGACATTCCTTCAACCCAGCAAACAAGCTATTAAAGATGGCATTAATATTTCTTTTTGAAATTAGCACTGGAAACTGAATTGTATAAGCTTCAAATGTTCTCAAATTCCTTTGCATCATGTTATATATGCACACATTTTTTAAGATATATAGGTTGATAGACAGACATACAGACAGACAGACAGACAGACAGACAAACAGACACAGTCTTTGATATAAACGGCTGACTATTTTAATCCTCTGGAAGCCAAAAATAATTCAGGTTTCTCTCTTAACTGTCATGACCTTTCATATTGTACAGGAAGAGAGCAAGTGTCTGCTGGAGTTGTTCCAATTGACTCGAGAGCTGAAGAGAAAGGTACAAGGAGTTGTCAGAGTGCCTTGGCAGTTTACCCTCTTGCTATTGCAAACTGTGCTGAGAAAAGGTATGTTACAGTAGGGCTCCAAACAGATGAAAAGTGGACAAAACTGAGTCATGCTTTTAAGCCAACTAATACCTTACGAAGTCCTATTTTACTGTAAGTTTATTTCATTTACACATACACTTTACACTGTTGGCTTGTAAGAACATTATGTTTTCCCTTGAATGTCACTGTCAGCTGTTAAGTTTCATTAATAAAGCACAAACTTCAATTTTAATTTTAACTTTGGGTATGATTACCAGTGCTCGCCTTAGCAGTCGTATGGTCATCTGAGGTGACCTTAAAGTTTACTGGGCAACCAATTGTTGACAAAAATCAAATGGCTGGTTGCCTGTGGGAGAAACAAAGGACGACCCAACCAAAAATAGGACATAAATTAATCATAAATAGCACTTGACAGACATGATGGGTTTGTATTGTTGATGTCTGATAGTGTGAAGTTAGCAATAATTAATTTGTCTCAGCCAAGCGTTTTCCTTTGCTTTGGATACCCCTATATCTGTTAATTTTACAAAACATTGTCAGGTATGAAAATGTTAGAGACAAACACAAAGTTTCATTAATATGGCTGCCTTGTACCTCAGCAGCAATTAAGAGCACTAAGCAGACAAAAATGGATTTTTTTTGTGTATTGGGCTTAAATGTGTAGGTTTTTCTAATGGGTAACCGAGGATTCATTAGGGCAACCAAATTCATGAGTTTGGTTGTCTGGCTTTTGAAATAGGGACAACCTGCCTTTTTTTATTTTGAGCACTGGATTACATGCATATATTTGTATTTTTCCAGATGAAATTATTTTTGTGTTGTGCTGTTTTGTGTTCCTCACTTTTTGTAGGAGTGAATTGAAAAAGCTAATTGTAAGATTGAATGAAGAAAAGAGGATCCTCAAAGAGGAGGGTATCACTGTAGATGGCATACACTATAAAGTTTCATTTAAAGGTACATATAAGAATAGTTGCCAGAAAAGGAAGGTTTCTTCCACTTGTCACTTAATTTGACTGGTTGCTATCAGGTTTCCAGTCCTCCCTTGTTCATGATAACATATATTGTGAGAGATTAAGGAATCCACACACTGACCACAAAGGGAAGGACAGATAGACCCCAGTGTTGTGGCCTGGCCTTCTTCACATACTTGGAGTATAACAACTTAAAGCCCCGGCTACACGTTGTAACATTGTTAGAAGAACACGTCCCAACATTGTTGTAAGAACGCTTCTAACAATGTTGGATACTCATATAACATTGTTGGAAACACGTCGCTTCGGGATTCTGGCTTCAACAATTTCCACCTTTGCCATAAGGCTCTCAGATTGGAGACTGGGCCCTTAACTCAAATTGGTCTTTGCAATGCAACATTGTTGAAAGGGTGGCTACACGCTTCAACATTTGTTGTTTGTTGGAGAAAATGTTTGATCGAAATCAAAACATTCTTCCAACAAAAACATCATCAAACATGCATGCTACACGTTCTAACATTGTTGATCCAACAAATATTTTATAACAATGTGTTTGAATGTGTAGCCGGGGCTTAAGTGGCTTGCACAAGAAAATAAACTGAAAAAAAAAGTTGTAAAATTTAGATGTCATTTAGTTCATGATTCCATGTACTAATAACTATCAATTACAGTAATGCCATTGTCATGGTAAAAGGTTTTGTTGTGAATGTGTTGATGATTTACAGGACTACAGTAGAGTTTTATGATTGCTTTGCAGTGACACTTGACTTGAAATGTCTGTATCTGCTCATTGAAAACCCCAGTGATGAGAAGTTTGTCCTGGCTGGAAGTGGAATTGAGATTGAATTCTGTTTCTTATGTCACGCTCTTAGGGTACCTGAAGACATTCATGTTTTAATTGAAATATTATTTTAGTTTTGATTCATAATGGGTGACAGTTGACAGGTCGTTTGCGGTAGTGTCACCATCTCTTTTTAATGTCCTTCCCCGACACATTAGGCATGAAAGTAATTTTACACTTTTCAAATCTTAGTTAAGACATTTCTGTTTCAATCTGTCTGTGACTGTTGGTTAATGTATATATTTGGGAAGCAGGATTGGCGCAGTGCTGAGAGCGCTCACCTTCCACCAATGTGTCCCGGGTTCGATTACCGGACTCGGCGTCATAAGTGGGCTGAGTTTGTTGGTTCTCTACTCTGCTCCGAGAAGTTTTTCTCCGGGTACTCCGGTTTTCCCCTCTCGCCAAAAACCAACATTTGATTTGATTTGATTTCGAGTTAATTGGTAAATGAAGAGCTACTATGTAGAGATGTTGCCAATAAAACCATTATTGTTATTATTATTATTATTATTATTATTATTATTATTATTATTTACTTAGTTTTTCATTTATTTAATTTTCCTTTTAGAAGTTGTATCATACCTTGTATTAATCTTATTATATTTCATGTATTACATGCACTTGATCATATGCACAGGCAAATTTGTGAGCTAGAAATAAAAATTCTATTTTTTTTTTTTTTGTAATCATTTTGAAAATACTGAATTGGTGCAGTGTTGACATCAAAATGGTTTTTATAAGAGTGGAATTATGGCATTGTTAATGATGGTGGTTATAATAACAGGGAATAATTTATTTTTATGATTATTTACAGGCCTGTAAAGAACATTGGGGTGGTTCATTTGATGAGGTTTGTCTTACCTGCCTCCAATCCAAGGCTAATATTGGAAGGTGAGTATCAGTAGATGGTAAATTATATTATTTTTTTTGTGCTGTGATATTTTTGTTGAGAAATGTTCATGTATCTTGACTGAGGTCTAAGGATTATTTCCAGAAAGAAGAAATGTGTCTCTGTGATTTGTTAATAGCTAAAGGATAATAATATTAATTGCAATTTAATTTTCTTTTTAAGGTGGTCTGGAATTCGAGATGATCTCTTATTTTTATTGGACGAAGAGCTAAGCAACGTTTCCTTATGTGCTCTTCATAGTGAGATGAGGAACACAGAGCAGCTGCTTGGCTCACTTGGCCTTTTTTCATACAGGTGCAATGCCCTAAGTGAATGCAACGAGGCCATTAGCCACTATGGTCCTGAAATATCTAGGGGATATGACCGAATAAAAGTGAAACTTAGGAAGGGCCAACAAACTGCAGTTACCAAGAACAACATAAGTGTTGCATCCTTTTCAGGTAAACAAAACTTAAGAAGCCATCAATTGTTGAAATTATATCAGCATTTTTAAAAGCTAAATGTAATTTATATTTTGCTGCTGTATTAATTAACCTCTATTTTTTATCACTGATTAATTACTTGCAGGAAATACAGAGAGAAGTATTCTTGACAACATTGATGACATTATTGACAAGTCTCTACCAAAGGACAAAGTTGTGGAGTATTACTCACAGTTGGATGGTGCTTCCAAAGAAGCAGTCCTTGGCTATGTGAGCTTTATAAATACAACAAAGGAGGTATGCAACTGGAACCATGTATAGTGTTTTTAAAAACATAATTTATATGTCATCAGCAAAGTGTTAATTAAATCAGTTTCTATGGTCAGTGTTAAAAGTTATCCTTTTTACTTTGAAATTATTTTGCAGAAAATAATTCCTTGACTTCAAACCTGAACTGCAGGGAGTACATCATTCCAGTTCCAGCTTAGATCCCAGAAATTTTTCATCCAAAGTTAATTTTCTACCAACCAAAATTCTTAAACTTACCATCACACATGAAGATGGGTTTCAACAAATTTATTGACAGTAATGAACAAGGACCAAACAGCTAACTGAACAATGACCCATCCCTGGGTGGGAGGGTTGGGTCTCAAAGCCTACTGCTTGGAGATGGTTCAACAACTGAATTACCGTCAGGCACATGTGCTGATGACATCAGCAATGTGGATAGCCAATGAGAGTGTACGTTTAATTACTTGCAGTATGTAACATACATTAATGCTACCCAACTTTACTAGTGCTGCTCTGCTGTCTTTAGTTCTGCTCATTTACCTGTTAGTGGACATAATTTTGAATGTATAAGCTTCTCTATCAGCTGACAGCAACCCATTGACAGTGGTGAGAAAATTGTTTCAACCCTGGACTGTTTAATTTCTTTTTCTTCGAAGCCAAAGCTGCTATGGGTTCATGTATTAATTTAAATGAATGACTGAAGTTTAGGGAAATTCAATCTTTAAGAATTAGGCTTCTTCTTTGTGACAGTATATTGAGAACATCCTACAAGGTGGAAAGTTCAGGAGAGACTTTGGCAACTACCAGGAGGATGTCAGTTTGGAGGATGCTAAAGGTGAGCATTTGAACTGAAAGGAGTAAAGAATGTCTCATGTCTCGTGTATAAACTAACTTATTCTAGTAATTTGTCTTGACATGAATGTGCAAACTTTTTGTTCTGTGACCAACGGCTTACATGTACATGCAGTGTGAGACTAAAAAAGTTTTAAATGAATAGAGTTTCAAATTTTTGGGTGTGTTTTAAGGGAAAACTATAAACTAAGCTTAAATCCTTGACTTGAAAGGTAATTGAATTATTTGAATGTCACAAATGCTGTTCATAAAACATGTCCTTATTAATGTCTTTTTTAAGATCTGAGGAAGTTCCTGGAATGTGAAAAGGAGGCTTGTACTAAGGAACTGGAAGAAATTGAACAACAATATCTTGCCAGTGATCAAACGTTTGAACCTTCAGCGCCACCAGCAAAAAAAAGGGCAAGGAAGAGGAAGTCTGATCAAGCATGTAATAAAAAGTTGGATTCATCTACAGCAATGGCAGAGCTTGCAGCCTCTCTTCAGATCTCTCATTTCCACAAGGTTTGTGAGCACCCGCATACATGGCATTATTAACTAAAGGTGCTTTTCTGTAAAACTGTTAAAATTGTACAATCACATACTTTAAATGTATCTCCATTCATGAAACACCATTTGATCTGTTAGGTTTCATTTTGGAAAGTACTACAGTGCTTTATCAGGGGCACCCAACGAGCCAAATCAGCCAAAAGCTGTAGAAAGGCATTTTTAAGTACCTTATTGTATCTGAAGTCTGTTTAAAGTGATGTTTTCAATAGCTAGAAGAATTTCATCTGTTCGGATTCCCTAGCTGAAATTTTAATTACCCGAAGATGTTAGGGAACAACATCTTCCTTTGAGAAAATCCTAGCTGAAGTTAACTTTCTAGGGAACCATTTTTCTTTCCGAAAATGCTAGCTGACGTTTTTGACTGCCAAAAACAGCAATAACGACCTTTCTGAAAACCTCTGGGGCTATTATTTCCCCATTACGAATCTTTTAGGCCACGTTTTACTTACGAAAAAACCGAGTGCACTCTTTAATCAACGCCGAAAGCCTAGGGCGAACTATCCTCCACCGAACAGATATCTACCGAAACTTGTCGTTGGGTGCCCCTGCTTTATAACCTCAAACTTGGTTAACTTAAACCAATTAGTTCATAGAGGGAAATGGTTATGAAACCTACCAAATTTCTTTGTTATATGTTTTTGTTTGCAATTTTGGGGGTTGACCGTGCACAATAACAATAGGTGGTTACCGCGTGCTCATGCAACTAGCAAATAAAAACATTTCTATTACGTAATTCATGCATAGTAAATGAGTGCAAAACAAAGAAATGTGCGTGGTCGTGGGCCTTCCAACATAAATCCCAGCCTCTTTGTTTTGCTCCTTTGATGTTTGCCGGGTTTCCTAACCATCTCCCTCTATTAACTTAATGCTTAAACTTACCTGACTTATAACTCAAAACTGCTTCTACTTTCCCTTTGGCTCAACATTTAGTTGATTTTAAACTGCTATTTAAATATAGCTGAAGAAATGTTCTCAATCTGTTAATTACCTGTAATCTTCTCAGTGGACTTGAAATTGTACTTGGCATTTTTGTTACTTACCCAACTAGACACGTACAAAATAATTACACTCTATATCTTGTGGTTCAAATTTTTCTTTGGTTTAAACATCTACAAACTGGTTTAGCTTTTGTTTTCCTATTGTCTTAGATCATGGTAATAGCTCTGAGACAAAGGACAAACAAAATTTTATTTGAAAAGACTGACAAATTTGAACCACATCATATACAACAAACACAAACAAACAAACTTGAAGAGTGCACTTATTTTTATCTAATTTTAATGTAGGCTTTCAAAGGATGGAATGAAATTGCTAAAGTAGTCAGAGCAGTGAATTTGAGGACAGCCGAGATGAACAGATTGATATTTTTGATGTGAAGGTAAATTTCTTTGCGGAAAAGCCTTATACTGGTGTTAAAATTATTGTATTGTTATCAATGGTTTCACTGTACAGTAATAATAATGTTGTGTTGTTTAGCAATAATGTTACATAATAATTGTAATTCTCTTTTTCCATCTCCTCATTGGACATGTTTTATACATTTTAGTGCAAACTTTGGGGTTTCCTGTTGCGGCATTTGTTTGGAGTCACTCTGGGAACTGGTGATTATGGCCATCTAACTATCGACCACTCTGCCATGTTGTTTCGCCTCCACCGCTCATTTGCAAAGTATTCCAATCAGGGATTTGAAGCATCGCATAAGGTTCACCGTGCTCTTTATTCCAGGGCAACCAACCATGACCAAGGAGGAGTTACTCAGTCGTGTAAGTTATTCAACTATATTGAGATTAGTTATTCAGGGCTGCTGTAGAACCCTGAGCAAAGAAAAGCCTTTGTCTTAAGATATTATGAAATATAATCCTGCAGTTTGGGTTTTTTATTTATAACAAAGGTTAAGTGTTTAACTATCAGTTGCTATAACCCACCAATTAAGTTTTGGCTATTTTGGATCACATGGTGCAAATCAGAGGACAGGTATCTGGCAATATACTCTGTCCGCGTCACAAAGAAGACAAAACAAAGCAGTCTTTTTAAAGTTTCTTCAATTTCAGCAATCAAAACAGTTGTTTATATGTCATTCACAATTGTTGTCAGATCACTTTTTTTCAACATTCAACTGTGTTTGTGCGACATGAAAATTAGTCGTAGGGTTATAAAATAAATAAACCTCTTTCTGGCTTGCTAGAACATTGGAGGATAATGTCCTTGGCTGATAGATTGTCCTCAAAATTCCACAGATGCCCTCGAAGCAAACTGTTCAATTCTCCGACAGTCTTTCCAGTACACAGCCACTGAGAGGGGTTTTACTAAATATATAGATCGACTTTTACTAAAATGCCTGCAATATTCTTTCATCAACTGAAAAAAGTGGATTGTTATGTAATATTAATAGTGAAAATTATTTTCGTAGATACTTAAGTACTCTAATTAAAGAATGTCTTTTATGGCAATCCATCACAGCACCAGACTGTTTAAACTGTACTACATTCAAACTACCTAAATAAAATTAATCTTACTTTTTTTTTCTTTGGCTATCTTTTATTATTTAGTGGATCAGATCATGACCCACTGGTTGTCTGAGATGATGCTATTTTTGCGATACCAGTTCTGCAAAGCAAAGGATTGCATCACTGAAGGTGTGTAAACTATGTACTAATCACTTTTAGGAAATATTGTGTTAGATATATGACATCCATTCCTAGTGGCACAAATCCAATACACTCAGTATAAATGTGTTTAACCTTGTGACAGGTAAGAAAAACTTCTATTTCCGTGGATGTGGTTGGCCAAACAAAGCTGTTTCTTGGTGTGGGGAGGACAAGCTATGGATAACTGCAATGAATCAGTTATTTGAGTCATTGTATGGAAAGGATACGCTGAAGTACATTTATGTGCCAGGCCAGGGAACGAAGGTACAGGACTGTGACAACCCAATACCTCTGTTTTACTATGATCACAAGGTATGGGAGGAAAATTATCCAAGTTATGTTGCTGCCATCCAGTCAGATTTATCTAAACCAATGAAGTCTTTGAAACCTCAGCTGGATACGTGTCCTCTTCAGTCTGAAAATGTCACTGATCTCCCAGATGCATCTGTCGCTGACAAGATGCCCACTCCCTCATTGGATCCTGGAAATGTCACTCTAGTCCCTGGTCCATCTTTAACTATCGGCTCTGCCAACAGTAGGCCTTCAAATAGAGGTAGCAATATGTCAGGAGCTCCAACAAGCTCTAGTAGTACAGTGTCCATGCCAGGATCAGTCATGTCTACCTGTGCTTCATCTGTCTTCTATGCTGACCTTACTTCGTCAGATCAATCTCAGATGACATGCCGCTTAGATGCATGGCTAACAACCCTTGCAGGACTGACGAGAAAAAACCTGAGCAACATTGCTGTGCCTCCACCAGCTGCTGTTCCTTTCAGTAGTGGTATCACTGTGGTATTTGGAGCATACATTGAAAGCGATCCCCTCTCAATGAAAGAAAGACCTGCGGAAGGATTAGTAAATGAGGCTGAAAAAGCATTCAGAAGTGACCCACATACCCACCAGAGGCCTACAGGTGTTGTGATTGGAAATCTAGGAACATTTTCTAGGGATGGGGTCTCAGTCTTACGCAAATTCTGTGACATCTCATTGCTTAGATTATCTATTCTTAGTGAAGAAAGGTGGCTAACAGAAAATTGTGATGGTCTCAGTCTTGATGAAATAGCCAGTATTAAAGAGGTGCTGTGGAATCGGAGGACAAGTGAGTTGATCTTGAGAGCTGGTCGGAAGTCCCTTGATATTTCATCTTTCTCCACTCTTGTTGGCGAGAGGTACTTGGATAATTTTGTCATTGATGTCACCACATGGCACTATCTTCAAGATTGTCAAGTGCATTCAAAAACACTTTACCTTCCATCTGAAGTCCACACCTGGTTGGAGACAAACAACAATCAGTTTATTCAGAGAAAGCTTGAAGAAGTAATTTCAGTTGCAAGAGATCAAGAAGAATTGGAACTCATACTGTGTCCGTTGCATATGAATGAATCACACTGGGGTTTAATTGTAATCGATCTACTCAACAGTAGGTTGTTGTTTGATGATGGCTATAAATTGCAACCTGATACCTGTGTATTGCCCAACATCAAGAATGTGCTTGATATTTTCCGTCAGTTAAGACCTGGTGCCCTATGCTTTCGAAATTCCTTCTGGAATTCCATTCACCAGTTTGAGCGTTTCGGGATGCCATCTCAACATGGATGTGCAAGAGCAGGTCAGGGCACTGGAAGCTGTGGTGTGGGTGTGATTCTGGCAGCAAAAGACTTTCTTTCAAAGGGTGTGGCAGGGACAGTGTATCAGTTTGGATGGACATACACGGAAATGAGACCTTTGAGAAAACAGTTAATGATTCAGATCATCAAGTGGGGCTGTTCTTAGGTCTACACGTTTTGGACAGTCATGAAAATGTTGATAGATGTTTAAAGGCTGTCGTTCAGTTTTTACATAACATCAAGTAACCTCAGCTGTAACCGTATGGGTTATAGCCCTAAATTACAGCCCTGGATGTTAACTTGTTTACTGTCACAAATAATTTTTAACAAGGTTTCTTTTTGCATTTTCAGTGACCCTACTTGGGCCTCGTATGGCCTGGAAACAACAGAGGAGCTTGGCTTTTTGAGGCTGCAACTCTGTGAGAAAGAACATTTTTCTCCAAGTGCTTCCTAGGGAACAAAACATCAACCTAATATTGTGAGTATTTCAAACAATTTTCTTATTCAAGTTTAACACATTTCTGTTCTAGCTCTGAAAAAACATTGGGTTAACCAACACAACCTAATGGCCTTTTTAGGCTGTGGCTCTGTGAGAATTTTGCTCTCTGGGTGTTTCAGAGGCCATAATGATAACATTAAGCTGTTAGACATTGCTTGGACCTGTAGCCTGTCAGCACTAATTAACCCAGCTTGGCCTTCCTGAAGCAACAGAATCATAGCCTCTTTAGGCTGTGGCTTTGTGAGAATTTTGTTCTCCGGGTGTTTCAGAGGCAAGTAACAGTAATGAGCCCCTAGACATTGCTTGGACCCATAGCCTGTCAGCACTAATTAACCCAGCTTGGCCTTCCTGAAGCAACAGAATCGTAGCCTCTTTAGGCTGTGGCTTTGTGAGAATTTTGTTCTCCGGTGTTTCAGAGGCAAGTAACAGTAATGAGCTCCTAGACATTGCTTCAACCCATAGCCTGTCAGCACTAATTAACCCAGCTTGGCCTTCCTGAAGCAACAGAATCGTAGCCTCTTTAGGCTGTGGCTTTGTGAGAATTTTGTTCTCCGGGTGTTTCAGAGGCAAGTAACAGTAATGAGCTCCTAGACATTGCTTCAACCCATAGCCTGTCAGCACTAATTAACCCAGCTTGGCCTTCCTGAAGCAACAGAATCGTAGCCTCTTTAGGCTGTGGCTCTGTGAGAATTTTGTTCTCCGGGTGTTTCAGAGGCAAGTAACAGTAACGAGCCCTAGACATTGCTTGGACCCATAGCCTGTCAGCACTAATTAACCCAGCTTGGCCTTCCTGAAGCAACAGAATCGTAGCCTCTTTAGGCTGTGGCTTTGTGAGAATTTTGTTCTCCGGGTGTTTCAGAGGCAAGTAACAGTAATGAGCCCCTAGACATTGCTTGGACCCATAGCCTGTCAGCACTAATTAACCCAGCTTGGCCTTCCTGAAGCAACAGAATCGTAGCCTCTTTAGGCTGTGGCTTTGTAAGAATTTTGTTCTCCGGGTGTTTCAGAGGCAAGTAACAGTAATGAGCTCCTAGACATTGCTTCAACCCATAGCCTGTCAGCACTAATTAACCCAGCTTGGCCTTCCTGAAGCAACAGAATCGTAGCCTCTTTAGGCTGTGGCTCTGTGAGAATTTTGTTCTCCGGGTGTTTCAGAGGCAAGTAACAGTAACGAGCCCCTAGACATTGCTTGGACCCATAGCCTGTCAGCACTAATTAACCCAGCTTGGCCTTCCTGAAGCAACAGAATCGTAGCCTCTTTAGGCTGTGGCTCTGTGAGAATTTTGCTCTCCAGGTGTTTCCAAGGCAAGTAACTTAGAATAACAAGCATTTAGACATTGTTTGAACTGCTAGCCTCCAGCACTAATGAATTAATCCACTAATTTGGCCTTCCAGAAGCAACAGAGAGGCTTGGTCTTTTAGGTTGTGGCTCTGTGAGAATTCAGTTTTTCCGGTGTCTCAGGGGGAACTGAAAACTATAACTATCATGGATTCACCACAATCTCTAAGCTTTAAGATCTAACAAAATTGTATTTGCTCTGAATAGGTGATGGCTTTTATTTACTGTATTCTCTTATGTTTACAGATCGTGACCTTATCACCACTAATTACAACACTGAAGCTCCCAGAGAGGCTTAAGCCTCTCACAATCTAAGCTGCAACACGATTTCTAGAAAATGTATTCCATATTTTGCAGTTGACTAACATAATTAGTTCAGTGACATCAATTATAATAATTTAATTTAATTATAGCAATGTAATTATTGGCAGATTTGAAACCTATTTTCATTTCCTGATCAATACCATTTAACTTATTTTTATCTATTTGCCATGTTTTGACTTGAAACAGGATACAACTTTAGCCTTCTACTGACAGGAGGTTTCAAACACGGAGAAAAATCTCTTTTTACATTTGAAATAATGACTTGAATCAAAGGAAGACTTAAACATTGAAGTCCATAAAAATAACCTTAAGTCATATTATTTGCTGTAGGTAATTGATAAGTTTTATTTCCTGTTTTCTTGTTTGCAGAGCAAATAGCCTTAGTAAACCGCACGGTTTTGTATATAATACCACACTTTTGGAGTAATGAAACTGAAACCTTCACCATTGGGATAAAAATTATTCCTTGTTCTCACAAAATCTGCAATGCAGGTCAAAAGTCTTGGGTGGACTTTTCCGATGTATACTCTTAACGTGAGCATGCCATTGTCCGAGGAGTAAAAAATGGGACTCCATATAAGTTCACACTCCCTGGTTGCTCTCCCTTTTCCACTGCCACAAATAATCTCTGACTTGAGAGAGGCTTTCTGGTGGGATCGTTTCCTTTTCGCGGCTTCGAGGGCAGCACGACCAGACAGCTGAGGGGCAGGGTTCTGGATTTCTTGGGAACCACTAAATGTTTTTGATAGGCGCAGTTCCAAAGTTGTTTGCTCGGACAGAGCTCTTTGCACGTCCCCCCTGGCGTACGTTTTAAATGACATGCGCAAGGCCTTTTCCTTCCATAATGGTGGTTTTAGGTGTCTGCACTCCTTTACTGAATTTAGGGTACCACTTCCTATCTTCTTTAACAAGTGACAAAAGTATTTACGTTTGACACTAGTAAAAGTGAAGTGGCACCATTTTGCTGAAATAAAATTGGTAAACTAGATTAAAATATGTTTATCATCTTCACCAGAACATGCAAACGCAATAACTTTTGCAGGTAGCTCCTTGACTTTTGCATTGTCATTGAAATACTGATTAGTTTCACTTTAAAATTCCTGGCACGTTTCTATTCTTAATGTGAGATGTTAAGCTCAAGAAAGAGGGCGAGGGCAAAATGTTGCATGGGGGCATAGGGCATGAAGTAACAATATACTGCTTTAATAAGCAGATGTTTTCTGTGTTTTCTCGTGCTTATACCTCGCATAACAGGAGGCTTACTCGTGCGCGAAATGGGAGACAGTCGCGTGCGAGGCGCGAGAGACGAGCGCGGAGCATAAGGGGAGGAGGAGGGGCAAAGTACGCACATAACTCTCATGGTGGAGCGTGGGCTGATCAGAGTTGAGTAACTGAGGGGAAATTAACTTTCTATACTAACCTGGAACGCAGGGATTGTGTGCAGAGTTTATGCATTCCACAACTTCTGCCAGCCACCGCAAATACATGTCGCGGTTTTTCAAAAGTCGAGGTCTCACTGTTGGGGCTTGCTTCTCCCCAAATGAAAACGTGATATTACCTGGAAACTCAGTCCCAGGGTGCTTTTTCCTGAAATGAGTCTCTAATGCTTTTCTTGTCCGAAAAGACTTTTCGCATCGCGGGCATTTAACAACGTATATGTCAGCCATGACACTATGCGAATTACTACAGCCAGTTGCGAGTCTAGTCTCAAAGCAAACTACCAAACAATGCGGTATTCTGTAAAGAAAGTTCCATTGTTCTCAATGGTGACAAATTAAGCTTACTCAGTTGTGAAACTCATGTTGTGAGTTTTGACGCATTCAGTAAAGACCCTGGCATAGATGAAAATGTATATTCTCTTAACTATTCGGCATTTCCGGAAGAAATCCGTGGTGAAACATTGCATTGGGTGTATGTTACATAACGTATGAAATATTCTCATATAAACCATTTCCTGTTATTTGGTGAATTTTACGTAGTTGTGGTCGTGTCAGAGAAACAGTGAGATAGGAATATTTTTACTTCGTTATGAACGAGGATGAAAAGCGGCGTATATATAAGGCTAAAAGAAAAAGGCAGAAGAAAAGGCGTAAAGAAAGGAAAAAGGAAGAGGCAAAGCAGGCCAGAATCGCAGATCGCCAAAGGCGTATACAGAAAGAGGCGGAGCGCATCTTGCAAGCGCGTGTTGACCGGGGAGAGCTTCTAGTCCGCAGTCAAGAAGGAAATACTACAAGGGCTGTTTTGGCACGACCAGAAGTCGCAAATCCAGCGCTGAAGGATTCTGACCGTAAAAGAGCGTGCATAACGCAACGACAGGAAGGTCCTCCAAAAAAAATCGTCAGACACCAAAGCCACCAACATGCCTTGAAAGAAATTTGCTCTGACCAGATCACGAGGACAGCAGTTCATCTGGGCAGTGGCAGTTATGGTTCGTGCTACCTGGCATTTTACAGGGGCATGACCGTCGTTGTTAAAGAGCTTCGTGTGAAGCAACTCCAACGGGAGAGCCGAACACAGGCGGAGGCGAGAGTTGCGCAGGAACTGAGATATGAGGCGCGCATTTTGAACAAGCTCGGCGATCATCCCGGTCTTCCCCTTCTATTTGGGGTGTGCACACAGCGGACACCCTATCGTTTAATCATGCAGTTTCACGGAAATCAGGACGGCGCCTCCCATACCATATCAACTGCACTTTCGAAGAAATTAATTCGCGACAAGATGACTTGGACGAGGATCATTGCCAAAACAGCGGAAGCTTTGGCTCGTGTTCACGAAAAGGGCTTTTTGCACAACGACCTAAAATCAAATAACGTTGTTCTTGACAACAGAGATGGCATTTATAACCCTGTGGTTATAGACTTCGGGAAAAGTGTCCCTATGAGTGGTGCTAGAGGACCAAAGTCACTTTCAGCGGAACGCCAAAGGCAATATGCGAAGGATTTCCCTCACATTGCACCAGAAATTGTGTGCGGAGTGCGAGGACAAAGCACTGCCAGTGACATCTTTAGCCTTGCTAAAATTGGAGACACAATTTTTAAGAAAGCAGAACTGGGTCGCCCTCCTCTGATACTAATGCAAGCTTTAAATGCTGACCCAACAAAAAGGCCAGGTTTAGATAAACTAATCGAAATCCATTGAACTTTGTGAAATAATTTTTATGGGAATTTTACTTCGCTTATATGACATGACTTTGCTAATGAGCTCTTTGAATGTCATTATTTTTGTTGTTGCTAACCTCGTCCAGTGAGGCTTTTGCGCCCATTTTTTATAGCGGTAACTAAGTGAGGAATCATCTTTTCCGTTAGGGATCCAATTTATTTGAACATTGTATTTTCTTAAACCGTGTTGCAATAAAATAACATTTTCGTGTTTCTATTACACAAATTTTGAATTTTTAGCTCATTTCTTTGCGTGACTGTTTTTCCTTCGTAATGATTGATCTGGGTCCGCCATTATTGCCGCTTAAATGTAGCTAAAATCCGCTCGAATATACACTTTGTGTTATTCACTAGCTTGACCAGAAACATTACTATAAAATACAGAGATAGTGCAAAGGAAATGAATTGTGGTTTGGCGAAGGACTTTTGAATGCCGCTAATTTGTTATTGACAAATTGAACGATTATTTCTTTGTCGCACCGAACTCTTGTTGACGGATAGGAATCCTGAATTGATCTGAGAATTTGTCACCTTCGCGCAAATGAGACGTCAAAAGCTTTTTTTCTACAGAGCTCCCCTGCTGATGTTCGCCTATTCAATAGGCGAACATCAGCAGGGGTCTGCGATTTCAGACCTCTATGAATCTCGTCATGTGTATGTATGTATGTATGTATGTATGTGTGTGTGTGTGTGTGTGTGTATGTATGTATGTATGTATGTATGTGTGTGTGTGTGTGTGTGTGTGTATGTATGTATGTATGTATGTATGTATATATATCTCCAAGGCTTCAAAGCAGCACGAAGTAAGAAATCGCTATAATGAACCACACGATATTTTTGAAGTGAAAAACATGTTTCGGATGAGACATCATTTATCGTCAGTTGTACAGTAAAGAATAAAATGAAAATGAGCAATAAATAGTGTAACAGAGTGAGATATTAACAAGAATAATTAAGGGTAAAGAAACTATTTATGCTAAAAAAAAGGAATATATGATTTTCAGATATTAATTCTCATATATTCACCACCCAACGGGTACATTACGAACCAACATAACGGCCAGCTCCCAGATGGCTTCTTAGCTCTGTCGGTAGAGCGCAGCACCGGTATCGCAGAGGTCGTGTGTTCGATTCCCTTACAAGTCTGAATTTTTTTTCAGGCTTTATTTTCACTACTGCTTTAGTAGTGTTCATAACTGCGATGATCAGTCACATATTAACTCCGGCATTAATCCGCAGTTCAAATATATGATTTTCATATATTCATTCTCATAAAAACGTACATAGCCGGTAACAAGCAACCAAATTAACCACATAACTCCGAAATTTCAGCAATAGTAGTCTTTACACTAGAGAAAAAGTATGCTTAGAAAGATTTCAAGTCAAGATACTTCACGTGAAATTTTCTGACTTAACGCTTTACACACACGTGTTATTTTTTTCCCTTGAGATATAACTTAAGTTTATTTTCCCACACAGTTAATTAAAGTGGACTGACGGGCTTCGTTCACTCAAGAAACCGCAAGTTAGCTAAGTCGGTTTTAAGGATGGTTTTCAAGTCACTTGAAACTTTCTTGGATCGTTTCAACTTTCCGACTATAATGAGATGCAAAGTAAAATATATTGGGAATTTACTTAGGCCTTCACACACATATTTTTGGCCAAGTAAAACTTAGCAGCTCTTAAGTCTTACTTAACAGCCTAGTGTAAAGACTATACCATATAATACGCAAAACTTGTTCTGTGGACTCGCTTTGTTTTGTGTTTTCGTCAAACATTGTTTGTCCGTTTATCACCCAATGTTCTGTTTGAAAAACAATGTGTTGGATCAACATGTTTGATCGCTTAGCCGGGGCTTAATTTTGAATTAAGTTCGGTTCGCCTGTTGATACAGACCAACCTCGTTCTCAGGCGGCCTTACTGTGACGTTCCACAGGCGCTCCTAATACAGTTCCAATTCCAATTCTGAGTAAAACCGCTTAAATATATAAAATATAAGGTTATATAATAATCTATTCATTAAGTTCGGCACATGAAAGGTTTTGAGTCTGAATCATAGCCGTTCCAAAGTCGAAATTTGCCCCCCATCCAGGAAAAAAGAAGGTCTTTTTTTAGTTGATTCAGAAGCCGAACTTTTCGTGAAGTCAATAAAATGCATTAGGCTCGGGTAATGAAAATTACAGCGTCTGAATCGGGCACAAAAATCTATTCAATCAAACTCTTACCCGTGACGTATTAACTAAGGTCGTTTTTTTTTTCCTAAGTGTTCGTTCAAGTACGAATATATTTTGCACTATGTAATTTTTGCTCGCGGGCAAAGAGACACAATGGCTGCACTTGAAAGAGACATAAATGTTTAATAACTTAGAGACAAACACTACGGTCCAATGCCAGTGTCGGCCTTGATCCAAAAATTATACTGAACTCATATTAGGTAAACAGCACTCTAGTTGTTTTTCCCCTGTTTTTTAATTTTTTAATTTTTTTTATTTTAGTATTTTCGCCAGTTTACAGTCCACATGTTTTACTTAACCTCCTTATTTCTGTTTGGCAAACTGGAAATAAATTTTACTCCGCTAGGTGGGAATAGAGGTCCTTGGTTTAATTAAAATTGATGGTTACTTCCCGTCAATCATCGCGTCTGATCCAAATTTATGGTCCAATAAGGTTTAACTTGGCAAAAGGCCCAATATTTCGTTTAATCTAGATTTTTTCTTTGCTGTTTATACGACTCTTAGAGGTAATTATCTACAACAATGATGTATTCTTTGACGTGAATTGTCAAGCATTCTACTTCAGGCAGATGTGTATCAGTTGGTGTTTTCATGGCCTTCAAACTGCATTGTATTCATTGCCGAGAGAGTTCTCTCCGCGTGCCCAACAGTCTCTGCCTAAATATAGAGGGTAATTATGGCCTTTTCAGCCTCGGAAATTTCCAAAGCTGCTTCACTTGCGGTGCTATTCGTAATAACTATCGTGGGCAACGCACTAGTGAGCGTGGTCCTCTTGAAGTTTCGAAGACAACTTCTAAGAAATCGGCCAACGTATCAGTTTATTCTAAACATTGTGGTGTCCGATTTGGTTGTTGGTGTTGTAACAATGCCATTCGAATTTGTTAATGAACTTCTCAGTGAATGGATATTTGGACGAACGGCGTGCAAAATAATTGAGTTCATTGAAATTGCTGTTTCAGGTACGGCGGTCTTTACCCACGCTTGTATCGCGTTCGATCGATATCGTGGCCTGGCTCGTCCTTACCTGCCAAAGATGCAAGCAAGAATTGTCAGAAGATTGCTCATCTTGTCATGGATCGTCCCCGCCTTTGCTTCATCTCCTTATCTGTACATGTTCAACTTATTAGACAACGGTTCCAAGACTATCTGCACGCCAAACGCAATTCCGATTGAATGGCTGGATAAGCTGTACGAAGCTATCGAGTTTGTTATTGTCCTGTTAGGACCGTTCCTGATCTTGTGTTGGTGTTATTTTCGTGTGATCTATATGATGTGGGGAAGAAGCCCTTCGGTAAATATTGCAGATAGCGCGGTCGTTCATTCTGCCGTTCTGAAAAGCAAAAAGCGAGTGACGCAAACATCTGGTCTGGTTGCCACGGTGTTTACTGTGTGTTGGATTCCCACCTTTATTTTAAGCTTCGTTCGGATTGTGTCAGGTACCGATCGCATTCATCGAGGACATCTCTTGCACGAAATTTCTATGTTCGGCACCTTTATAAACGAGGCAGTCAATCCTATAATCTACTGTGCATTCGACACGAATATAAAAGAAAGAGTTGGTTTAAGAGTTATTTGCACTTATGCAGGATACAATGAAGGATTAAGCAAAGATAAAGAGGAGTCAAATAACATCAACATCGGAACTGCTAGCGGGTATAAGCAGATGAGTTTCAGAAACCTTGATCAAACTATTTCGACCAACGGGCCAGCGGCGCATGGAAACTCACGATGTTGGGAAGTCGATGAAAAGTAACGGTGAAAATAACACTCGAATGGATCTCGAATGGCCTAAAGGACTTTGAAGTACTTTTATTTTATTTTAATTTATTTCATTTTATTGTATTCTGTTTTATTTTTTTAATGAGAACAACATGAGAATCTTTTATCACGTTAGTAATTGATGCGGTTTACTTGTTTCTCGATAAAGGAATAAGCTCGAGGGAGACAAGATTATTTTCAAAGTTGTTAAACGTAAATAACAATTTTTTTGGCAAAACACCCAAAAAATATTCTTCACTATCGGTTTTGCTGGCTTTAACACACCAAAACACAAATTTCTCTGGTTGGCACGTTTCGCAGTATGCTTTTCGTGAGTTTCAGTTTGTTTGTTTGTTTTTTTCATTCTGAATCAGATGCTTGGATCAGCAGCAAATTAAAATCTATTCGGTTATCATTACGGGGCAGCTGCCTTTCCGACTCAAAGGTTTTTGTTGAGGTAAGAAATGTAAATTTGGGTTTTTTGGACACGTCTGCGGGATACTGTCAGATCGTTTGAACATACCGTCATAACGCTGTAACCATCGGGAGCTATTACACTTCCCCCAACACGTTTTCGTCTTTACACAAATCTTATTTCCTGTTACTCTTTGATCCTCAACTGTCATGAAAATTTCCGAGAAAACTCTCACCTTCGATTTTGCTCGCTCGTTGAGGTTCGATTTCCTCCTTCGAGTACGGTCATTTAATTACTGATGTTATTGTTTGCCGAGCCAAAACAATATTTGAACAGAATTGCTCAACAGTAGAAACCGCGTCTACCAAGAACAAACCCGAAATTTGTTTAACTCATTCCACAAAGGAGGAGAGCCTTCATTATCAAAATAAGCCCCAGCTTAAGCAAATTCGAAAGATTCATATATATTAGTTCGATTTTTAATAAACACACGTTGCACGCTCCGCTTAAAACTTCCTGTTTTCTAATTTTTTTATATTTTCCATAGTACAAGCGCAATTTATCTCTTTGTTTTGTCTTCATAAGGATTGATTTTTCTGTTGTTTGCTTAATTCAGGTATTAACCAGTCTTCTCCATTTCTCTTTTCCGGTTCTCTATTAGCACCCAAAGCCATCGTTGTGTCAGTAGTTTTCGTTACCACTTCGAAACTGATCACCATTAAACAATTCTTGGTTTTCATATGACGTCATCAAAACTAAAACAAAAAAAAACAGACTTCTGCATTTTTATCTTAATCACGTAAAAGACATATTAGACATGTGTCTGCTTCCATGTTTTCAGCTCGGTACCTTGCTTTGTTTTTAAAATAGAGCGGTTTGAATTTTATAGTTTCTCACAGTGTGTGACATAACCGATGTCTGCCCACAAGCATATCACGTACATGAAAAAATGACCGTCTTTAATGGAACGCATATCGTTTCTTCAGACAGAAAGTCAAGCGTGAAGTGCGAATTGCAGAAAAAGCTTATGTGAGATCTCAGAGGAAACGCCAATGCAATTTGGAAGATCATTAACAACTGCCTGCCAAAGAAGTGCAAAAGCCGCCCTATTATTCCTGACAACCCAGTTTCCTTGGCTAATAGATTTAATGAATATTTTACATTTGTTGGAAGTTCAGCAGCTCAGGAAGCTTATGACCTTGCTTGTGTACATAATTATCATATCAATCCCGCTATGCCAACCCTTTTGCGAACGCTTGATGATTTCCCTGACGATTTCACCCCGTACTGGAGAAGGATGCTGAAGGTGTAATTAAGGGCTTCTCTTCCAACAAAGCACCAGGCTGTGACAAGATTACTACCCGCGTCCACAAGGACTGTTTGCCAGCCATAGTACCAATTATTACAAGCATTATGAATAACTCATTTAGAACTAATTTTTTCTCGAAAGTATGGAAAATGGCTGAAGTTACTCCTGTGTTCAAGTCTAGCAACCCCGAAGATCTCTGTAATCACCGGCCCATCTCATTACTGCCAATACTATCTAAGGTGTCTGAGAGATTAGCTCACCGTCAGTTCGTTGACTATATAACCACCAACAAGAAGCTATCTAAAACTCAGAACGGTAATCGAAAATGTCACTCGACGGAAACCGCTCTCTTACACGTACCAGATGATTTTCTCATGGCCATTGATAAGAGTGAAGTGTCCGTTGTCGTGCTACTAGACATGTCTAAGGCATTCGACAGTATCAGACATGATATTCTCCTTCAGAAGTTACAGAGTATAGGTGTTGCCTCTTCGAGCTTGGAGTGGTTTCATAATTACCTGTCTGGTCGTAGCCAGAGCGTGCACATGGGGGATGCTATCTCAGACCCGCTCCCTCTTAAATACGGAGTTCCCCAGGGTTCTATCTTGGGGCCCGTGTTATTTACCATCTATGTAAATGATCTCTTGTCCGTTCCAGCCCACTACAAGTCTGTGTGCTACGTCGATGACTGTAAACTATACCTATCCTTTCGTCCAACTGACATCGCTCGCCTATTCGGTTATTTGAACGAAGATTTGAGAGAAATCTACTGATGGTGCTGTCAGAATTCCCTTCTAATAAACCCAGCTAAAACTAAAATCTTACTAGTTGGTGTTCCACAACTACTGCGGCAGTTGCCTCCAACGTCAATTTCACTCTTGGGAAAGGAAATAACACCAGTCCCTGTGGCAAAAGACCTTGGAGTCTACATCGACCAGTCCTAAACATATAACGATCATATTGCTAAAACTACTTCTAACTGTATTTTCAAACTGGTACAGATCAGCAGGATTAAACACCTTTTGGACAGGAAAACTCTTTTACTTTTGATGAACGCTTTTGTTTTTAGTACAATGTTTTATTGTTCAACTGTATGGGCCAACACATGTCAAAGAAATATAAAGAAGCTTCAGCTAGTGCAGAATTTCGCTGCCCGTATTGTATTAGGTCTTAAGAAATTTGACCACATCTCCCAAGGCATAAAATCTCTTAATTGGCTCACTGTTAAGGAGAGACTTTATTTCAACGATGCTGTAATGGTATTTAAATGTGTAAATAATTTAGTTCCTGAATATCTGGCTAACACGTTTGTTCCACGATCTCGTATTCATAGAAGGGTAACATGTAATCATGTAATCTGCTCCACATCCCACGATGCCGCCTGTCCTCTGGCCAATGTGCATTCACGTATCGCGGATGCAAATTGTGGAATAACCTCCCAAAGGACTTGCAGGCAGCTGAGAATGTGAACGCCTCCCAGCTTGGGAGTTGCAATAAGCTTGGGAGTTGCAATAAACGTATGTATGTATGTATGTATGTATGTATGTATGTATGTATGTATGTATGTATGTATGTATGTTGTATGTATGTATGTATGTATGTATGTATGTATGTATGTATGTATGTATGTATGTATGTACGTATGTATGTGTGTGTGTATTTGTGTGTGTGTGTGTGTGTGTGTGTGTGTGTGTGTGTGTGTGTGTGTGTGTGTGTGTGTGTGTGTATGAACACCTCGATTCACCGTATGTTTTTGAGGTTCTAAAAGCTAATATGACTTCCAAACCGTCTATGTGAAATTTTGCAGGCTCAACAGAGCAAAAAAAGCCTTTAAGATAGCCTGAATAAGTTCCAGATGTTTTTCACTCGTTTCCGGCCGCCATGTTGGAGCTCCTCAAGATGGGCTCCATCATGGCGTTTCCGTACTAAGCCCAATAAGTTTGAGTGGTACATTTTGACGAATAACTCGAGTATGGGACGTCGCACAGCCCTGAAGCTTGGGCATATTGTTTATTTATTACTCTTATACAATATCTCAATTTCTTGACTTTATCTATTGAATGGTTGACGATTTTATTTTTTTTACTTGCGTGACGTACGCGTGACTGAAAACCAACAATAGAAGTAATGAGGGGGACTGGGACTGACCGCTATGGCGGCTAGACGTGTTCTTTAAGCCTCCGTAACTATGGCGAGTTAATCTTCGTTTTTTATCCTTTGGCACTGCTTTTGAAGTTTGACAGTGAGTAACAAGAGTTTTTTTGAAAGTTCTGCTATGCCCCAAAACAGCGCTAACGAAAAAAAGCGAGCACGAGGCTCCAGCTCCACTGATGGCGATGATGTCGACTCAAGAATCCCTGAAAAACTTTCTAGCATTCAAGACAGAATAGAAAGGAGTTTCACTAAAATGGACGATGATTTCGCAGCTTTAAAACTGGAGCTCCAACATGAAATTCGTGTTCTAAAAAAGGAGCTAACCGAGGTATCAACGTCGTTAGATGCTGCCTGGGCTGAGGTGAATACACTGAAAGAAAAGAACAAATCCTTGGAGGAACAGCTACAGGAAACACCACAGAAGAATTCTAAGTTAAGCGAAGAGGTTAGTTCCCTTAAAGGCCGTGTAATTAGACAAGAAGATTATTCGAGGAGGGAAAACCTTCGCTTTTATAATATTCCTGAAGATCCAGAGGAAACCGGAACGAGCAGTGTTTTGGTAAAGTAAAAGAACTTGTCAGTGAACTCGGCGTAGCTTCCGACGACATAAAGTTTCATGCAATCCATCGGATTGGTAAGTTGAAGTCTACCGTTCGAACTGATTCTGCGGCAACATCGACCAATGCCGGTAACACCGAAGCCTCTACTCGTCCACGGCCTGTAATAGTACGATTTGTTTCCCGTTTGGATGCTGATTTGGTGTGGGAAAAAGGAAGCATTTATTGAAAACTCGCTTTTCCTCCGTGTATATTGATAAAGATCTCTCGGTGGAATCGGCAAAAGAACGTGGC
This sequence comes from Pachyseris speciosa, assembly GCA_016490735.1. Classification (NCBI taxonomy): domain Eukaryota; kingdom Metazoa; phylum Cnidaria; class Anthozoa; order Scleractinia; family Pachyseridae; genus Pachyseris; species Pachyseris speciosa. Next base: position 741,822 of record JAEMWC010000303.1, on the reverse strand, counting down.
AAACTCCGAGCGGCTTATAAGAAAGCTAAAGAGGATAACATTGAACGTGTGTTTATCAAAGGTAACAAACTTATTGTAAATGGTAGCTCATACTCAGTAGATGCTTTGCCACAGTACTTATTGCCGGACAATAATCGCCGGTAAGCCCAAATTCTCTGATTATTCTTCAATTATTTTTTATCAAAATACAAAATACGTATCTACTCTTTAAAACTAATCCCGATTTAGAATTTGCATGCCAATGCAATTTTGAAAGACAGAACAGCCAACTCGCCGTTAAATTTTGCCACCTTTTTCACATAACAAGCCCCTAGTCCCTAGGGTCGCATTCGAAGGTGATGATCTTGCGGCCTTTTATTTGCATAATCATTGTGTGTTATAAGTGTAGTTTTTTTTTTTATTTTTTGTTCGTTTTTTACGTGGATTTGTGAGCTGTTAACTTTTCCTGTTCGGCTGTGTATATTGCTTGCTTTATTTTTCACCTTTTCCGTATTATTCATGGCTGTCAACACTTACTGTTTTCTGGGATCTTGTTTTGTTTATCCAATTAATTTTTCCTATTGTGGTCGCTTGACACGTCCTCTCCCGCAATATGGGGCTTAATAATATTGATTTCAAGCTGTTATCCCTTAATGTTCGAGGGATTCGTTCCTTTGAAAAAAGGAAAAGCGTGTTCAATTGGCTACGCAAATCTAGGGCAGATATTTGCTTTCTCCAAGAAACATATAGCACAAAAGAGGTGGAAATGATGTGGAAAAAACAGTGGAAAGGAGACATATTTTTTTCACACGGAAGTTCTCATAGCAAAGGCGTGCTTGTTCTGGTAAGGGATAATCTGGACTTTAATTTGAAATCAGTTAAGGTGGACGCACTAGGCCGTTATATACTCCTAGAGGCAACAATACAGGATTCCTCTTTTTTACTACTGAACATCTATGCGCCAAATAAGTGTGCTGAGCAATGCGAGTTTTTTAAATCAATCTCGGATGAGTTAAACGCTTTCATGGTTTCTGAATATTCTGTTGTTTTAGGAGGCGATTTCAATGTTGTATTCGATCAGGATCTTGATGGTAGTGGTGGCATAAAGAAAGTTAAGGATTCAGTAAAGGTGTTAGAAGACATTTGTTTGGAACAAGACTTGCTTGATATCTGGCGCGTCAGAAACCCTATGACAGCACGTTTTACGTGGCGTCAAAAAACTCCGATTATTCAGAGAAGACTAGATTTTTGGTTGATTAGTGATTCTCTTCAAGAGGATGTGGACCAGGTAGATATAATCCCATCAATTAAATCAGATCACTCTGCGATAACTTTGTCTTTTAGCGGTGTAGAGGACGGTATTCGGGGACCAAGTTTCTGGAAATTTAATTCCAGTCTTGTAAATGACCATGATTATTGTGATCTGCTTGACGAGAATTTGAAAGGTTGGCTGGAAGACTTCAAAGATGTTGTTGACAAACGTGTCTTGTGGGATTTATTGAAGTATAAAATACGACAAATTACCATCAATTATAGTAAAACAAGAGCCAGAAGTAGAAGAGAGAAAGAAAGTAAGCTAGAAGAAAAATTACGGGAGTATACCAAAAAATGTGACATCAATCCGACAAAGCAAAATATGGAGGAGTTAGAATGTGCAAAGGCTGAGTATGAAGAATTTTACGATTATGTCACTCAAGGTGCTATTATGCGCTCCCGAGCTACCTGGTATGAAAAAGGTGAAAAAAATAACAAATATTTTTTGAACTTAGAAAAGTCAAATAAGAAACGAAGTAGTGTAAGGAAAATCTTTCTTGATGATGGAAAGTTAACGACAAACCCAAAGACCACATTGTCTGAGTTGGAATTATTTTATTCAAATCTCTATAAAGACCACAACTGTCACACATCCGAGTCAACCTTCTTTGATATAGAGGTTCCCAGCCTATCTGAAGAGCTACGTTCAGCTTGTGAAGGACGAATAACATATAACGAATGCTATTCGGCTCTACAGTCTTTCCAAAAAAACAAGACACCTGGGAACGATGGATTGACGGCTGAGTTTTATCTGGCCTTTTGGTCACTGTTTGGAAAGTACATTGTAGACAGTATTGATTATTCTTATGAATTTGGCGAACTTTCAAATTCGCAAAAACAAGCAATTATAACGCTAATTGAAAAGAAAGGAAAGGACAAAAGAATGATCAAGAACTGGCGACCGATATCTCTAATTAATGTGGATACAAAAATAATCTCTAAAGTATTAGCAAAACGTTTAGAAAAAGTTTTACCTTCTATAATCCATGCTAATCTGAATGCTTTTGTCAAAGGCAGGTCTATTTTTGACGCAATCAGAACAATTGATGATATGGTTGACTATACTAAACGGAATAATTTGTCTGGTCTCTTGATAGCAATAGACTTTGAGAAAGCCTTCGATACACTAAATTTTAATTTCTTAATCAGAACACTGCATAAATTCAATTTTGGCCCTTCTTTCATTCACTGGATCCGAGTTCTTTATAATAATGTATCTAGTTGCGTAATGAATAATGGTTTCACCACTGCACCATTTTCCTTGAGTAGAGGGGTCCGGCAAGGAGATCCACTCTCTCCATATCTGTTTATTATTGCCCTTGAGATCTTGGCGGAACGGATAAGAAGTGATAGCAAAATCCATGGTTTTCGAATTGGGGAAGAAACAGTCAAGTTGTCCTTATTTGCGGACGATATGACGTGTTTTCTAAGAGACGGAGATTCGTATACAACACTATTTCAGGTACTTGAGTGTTTCGGTGACTTCTCTGGTTTGAAGGTTAATCATGAGAAAACAGAAATGCTAGCCCTTGGTAACAACACTACACAGGATTTAGCTTTTGCAAAGCACAAGGTTTGTGAAGCCATCAAAATCCTCGGAGTGTATTTTGGTTACGACTTAAAGCAAAGACATGATTTGAATTTTACCCAAACATTGAAGGCTATAAAGAAATCAATAAACATGTGGAAATGGAGAAACCTGTCTTTAATAGGAAGAATCCAAATTGTCAAGACCTTTGCTATCCCAAACTTATGTATAGGGCCTCTGTAATAGCGATATCTAATGATTTAGTCAAGGAAGTGAACTCGATTCTGTATGGATTTATCTGGAACGGGAAGGATAAAGTTAAACGCCAGGCCTTGATATCAGATCAAAAGAAAGGAGGATTGAAAATGCTAGATATTGATTCCATGATTAAAGCAAAGCGAGTAACCTTACTGAAAAAATTTCTAGAGGATTACCCAAGTCCCTGGAAAACGATCTTCAACAAACTGCTATCACCTATTGGCGGATGTTTTGTCTTGCATTGTAATTTCGATGTCTCTAAGTTAAAGATCCAGTTGCCTGCATACTATAAGGAATGTCTTGATGCGTGGTCGGATCTAAATGGGAAAAAGCCGAGTTCGTCACAAGAGGTCCTAAATGAGATAATTTGGAACAATAAATTTCTTTGTGTAGAAAAAAGGTCTGTGTACAGAAAGGATTTAATTGACCTTGGTTTTTTGAGAATAGGTGATCTAATTTCTGTAGGCAGTTCTTTCTCACTAGATTTTCTAACACCTTTAATTTCCCCAGAGCAAAGATTTTTTCTTATGAGTATAATTAACTCAATCCCGGCTGAATGGCGTACTCTTGCTAAAACTTCCACTAATGTATCATTATTAAGTGCTCCCATTCCGAGCACTCCGACAACCAAAACAGACAACGGTAACTTCACTGCAATTTCTGATGTCTCCTCAAAACAGATTTATCAACTCTTCATTGAGAAAAAACAGATCCCGCCTACCGCTAAGCAGAAGTTACAAGATAAGTATTAAGATACAGCTGTTGATTGGGAAAAGGTTTATTCCTTAGCCTTTAACGTCACATTAGAATCCAAACTTAGGGAATTTCAATATAAAATACTAAACTGTATTGTTTACACCAATGAAAAGCTATTTCGGTTCGGCTTAACTGACTCTCCATGCTGTACCTTTTGCCAAGAAGATATAGAATCTATTGAGCATTTATTTTTCTCGTGCAAAGTAGCTTCTGATTTTTGGAAACACGTTTTGTCTTGGTTAAGGGGCAATGGAATCCAAATAAATACATTAAAAGAGACAGATTTTATTTTTGGAAAATTTGATAATACTGATGATTTCATTCTAATCAATCATATGCTACTATTGGGTAAATTTTATCTCTACTCCAGTAGATGTCAAAAAATTGGATTACCTAACCTTTCAGCTTTTATCGCCAGGACTAAGCGTATATATAATATTGAGCACCATATTGCAAGGGAGAACAACAAACTTTTGCAGCACTTAAAGAAATGGGAAAAGTTAATTCATTTATTTCAATAATGTTTTTGTAATTACTCTGGAAATTTCTTACAGCATACGGTTATAATCTTATTCAGTTTTTGCCGTCTTGTATTTTTATTATTTCTGTATTTGTATTATTTCTGTATTTGTAATGTAATTAATACTCTAACTGTAAGTGTGCCCAATTTTATCGGTTCTGTAATTGTATCTGTATTTGTGCTCTACAATATTTAATATCAATAAAGATTATTTAAAAAAAAAACAATAGAAGTAATCTTAATGTTTTAGAAATGGTAATCCCATCTCAAGGAGATCGATTTCTGGCAGCATGTTGTTTAGATAAGAGTGTTTTATTTCGGATGTATTTTAAACCACTCATCGGCATTTTGTAGAATTGACATCCCCAAGCAATACTCCAACCCTCTCAAATATCTAAGATTTCCTCTGCGTTAATTACAAAACCTGGCTTCCCGTTATTTGCTGACGATAATCATTGCGTTTCTGGCCAAAAATAATTTCCACTCTCGGAAAGGGCCGCCTCGTCAGATATTACCGGCACTTTTAGCAAATGTTTTCACCTAAGCAAGATTGGAGAGAAATATGGATCTTTCAATAATGACGGAACTTGATAAGGGGATCGCACCACAACAGCTTTCCAGCGCTTGATGCACAATCCACGCGTTTTATCTGCACGATGACTAATATTTACACAGAATCCAAACGCCAGTTCCTGCGAGTCAGATTAAAGATACAGAATGTCTGGCAGTGGTTGGTAGCCCATGGAAATATATCAGCTTCCTGTTTTCGAGACGTGGGAACATTGACTAAGTGATTTCAAATGAAGCTGCTGGGGTCTGTGCGTCATTCAAGATGTCAAATCAGTTTGAAGCACTTGTTGAAGAATACGGTGTTGCCCTTGTTTTCAAGATCAATTTCTTGGCAAATTGGAGAAAGAGTACTTTTGACTTTAATAAATGGGCATTTGTAAGTGATACCTATTTTTCTTGAACAAACATCGTTTTGGAGTTACATTGTAAGTGCATTATTTTACCATTCTCGTCTTTCTACTCAATCAGCATCGGCAAAATCTATTATTAGCAGATTTTTTCCTGGACTTTTAAAGGAACAGCTATCGAATTCATTCTTAGAGAGTGGCTGTTTAGTATTTCCTTATTTTTTTAGCATTTACATATTTTGCGGGGTTTAGCTACCCAAGATAGAGTGTTAGTTTAGCAATTTTCTGGGGTTATCGTAGAGTCCCGCTAACTCAAACTCAGATAATTTGAAGTCATGTTTAATCGGAACAATTAATCCAGTTTTCCATTAGCTTTACTTTGTTTTTGTAGAGACTTTTATTGTTTTTATACCGTTTGTAATTAGTGTTAGTTCAACATTTTTAACTTGAAATCTCCTGAAGGTCTTACCGTGTCTAAATTAAGTTATCCTCTTACTCCATCGTATATCATCGTATTATTTCAGTGTTATACTATCGACTATAACTCAAACTTGGCAAAGTTGCTCTGTTCAGAACCTGTCGATTTCTTGTCTATCACCTAAAAGCTTTTTCACACCAGCGACGTAAGCGTCGTAACCGTAATCGCACTCGTAATCGCAATCACAGCTGTAGTCCAAAGAACGCTACTTTCGTAACCAGGCATGATTGCTGTGTGATACAGGAATTTAGGTTTTGTTTGTATAGTGTTGACAGTTTTAATTCACTGTTGAACTTTGAACTTTTGTCACAACCAAGATAGGGATAGAAATTCGACTAGTTTTTGCGAACTCGAAATAGCAGGCCTGAGAGTTGTGAGAAAACAAGCAAACCGTGGATTAAATAGTTTCGTAATTTACCAAACCGTGAGTTTCCTGTGTCGGTTCCAACCGATTCCTGACCTTACGACCAAGTGTACGAAATCAGTATGACCTAAGAGCTACGTCAGATCAATTCCAAACGTCGCGTTACTGCTGTGCCAAACTCAAGTGAATTTGACCCGGTAGCGTCGCGATTATAGCACGGCAATGGTTCAATCATCGAATCTAATTCAGTTTGCGCTAAATTCAAAATACAAAACAAACAAACAAACAAACAAACAAACAAAAAAAAAAAAAACAAAAAAAAAAACAATAAAACAACCTAAATAAGTTAAAACACATTTACCTTATTTATAAATTCAGTTCGGCACGAGAAGAGCACGCCGTTTGAAACCAAGTTGAGCTTCTGCCATGCGGCACGACAAGGCCTGCTGTGCTAAATAGCCGTGCCGAACATATTTCAACCTGCCGAACTGAGTGATTTCAAACGCCGTTCTTCTGCCGTGCTTAAGTAGGATTTAGTTGAACTTAGAAAAGGTAAACGCAAACTAAATGTAGTATTTGCGTCGTGACTCGCTTGTTGAGTAGTTTAAAATGAAAAGCAATTTATTCAACCGTTTTCATTTTATATTCGCGATGTGATCCCCTGCTATGTCGAAAATATTAAATTGCAGGAAGACTTTTCCGGATACAGCTTGAAGCCAAAAGAGGGAGCGGAGAAAGCCTTGAGGGATTTGCACCCAAATCTTTACGTTCTCTTGGAGATTTGTTGACAATTCCAGTCATCAGCTGCGAATGTGAAAACAGCGCAAGTGTTTAGGATGGTTCCGCATTTATAACAGAGCCAGCATAGCTCAAGGAAGGCTCTCTCGTTAATGCGAAGTGGTAGATTCGTTTGCCCAGAATCATTCAAGGATACTTGACCTCGGCACACTACTCAACGATTCAGCCCAAACTCCATTTCGAGCAAGAAATCTTTCTTAAGTATTGACGTTTCTACATTTAACCTTAACATTGTGGTTTTCTACGTCCTTCAAAATTGAGTCTTGAACGGCAAAATGTTTCAAAACTTGAAACCGAAAATTTGGTTTATCAACGGAGTTGATAATGTAAATTGACCACCGTACAGGGATTCTATTAGCTGATGTTTAGAGCGTTAGCACTTCGTCGGAGCGAATTCGTCCGATTCGCTCCGACGAAGGGCTAACGTTCGAAACGTCAGCTAATCGAATCCCTGTACGGTGGTCAATTTACATTATCAACTCCGTTAATAAACCAAATTTTCGTGTTTCACTCCCCCACCGACGTAGCCCCACAGTTTCTTTCGAGCCTTCGGCGTTCAAACGCGTCTTTCATTGCAAAAACCTGTCTCCGGGCCTGTAAAAAGTTCGATCATTTGAAGAGACATTTGGTTTCAAATATTCTCCTCTATCTGGGCCCCTTCTGAATTCCACACTCAGTCCAGTATTCCGGATCCGAGATTCCCCGATCACCGTTGCCAGATTCTTTCTTTTTGGTTAACCTCTCTTGTTCCAGCGATCTAAATGGTGAGAGTTTCTTTAAAATATTTAAGCCTTCAAATCACGATTTTCTCCATAATACCAGGTTTGGATAGTTAATTGACAGATTCACGAAGAAACCCAGCTCTGAAAAGATGTTTCGATGGAATATTATTCGTAAAATATAGTCGTGGTATCGAGCTTGGTTCGCATGTAACAAGAAAATCGACACACGTCGTGCTCACGTTTCGAGCGCAATACCCACCTATTTACTGGAGCTGCCGTTTGATTTAATGATGTAGAGACTTGGGAAATAGCTGAAGGTGGAAACGAACAAACCCGAGTCGCGAAACTAGTAAGCTGTACTTATAATAAAATCTCCTCGAGACAGGTCAATTTTGTTATATCCGTGAAAGTTACAAATGCTAGTTGCACATGTGTTAATACAAACGGCCATAGCTTTTGAAATATTGAAAAAGCACAGGGGTTTTTGCATATTTTCTCCGATAAAGGACTACACTTTTCGGCTGTACGTGTAGACCAGAGCGTTCAACTAGGTCCCAAACTCTCAAAATTAGCTACTGATGCCAGGGCGTTTCCGACCAGCGTTCGACAGCGATTGTCTAGTTTTTAGTGTAGCTTCATTTCGTGTTGAAACAAAAAGCAAGAGAAAATCAGTTAGTCTCCCGAAAAACTGTAAAAATTAATAAGTGAAGTGACATAAGATTCATTGCTGGATGACGCGAATCAAATATTTTAGAGCGCCACGAAAAATGACAATTTCATGCTTTTCGGAGACGTTGCGACCGGCGCTGACCTAGCGAAATTTTTTTATATGGCTTCTAACGCCACCGAAAAACCATTTCTATTCAATTTTCATTATAACCTTGGTAAAGTCGTTTGTTTACCAGAGTTTCAAGCGATATTATTTTTTATCTGAAAATGAGTGGGTGGTTTTTGCAGAGACAGCCTCTTAAATGCAATGTTGAGAGAGGCGGCTAGCTAAACGGTAAAACATACTCGTGCAACACGAGGTTGGATTACTGAAAATATTTCATTGTTTAGCCGGGGTTTTACGCCTGTTGATTGAAACCAACCTCGTTCTCAGGCGGAGATTAGTTGGTTTCAGACGTTGAAGTTAATTTGCCGTTCCACAGGCGTTCTAAATACAGTTTCAGTTCCGGTTCCAATTCTGAATAAAACAGCTTTTATATATACCATATAATAATCTATGCATTAAGTTCGGCACATGAAAGGATCTGCGTCTGAATCATAGCCGTTTTAAAGTCGAAATCTAGGCAAAAAGAACGTATGTTTTTAGTTAATTCAGACATGTAGTCGTGTATTTAATTTAATGCATTAGGCTAAGATCACGAAAATTAAGGCGTCTAAATCGGGCACAAGGATCTTTTCAATGCAACTCTTACCCTTGACGCATTAACTAAGGTCGTTCTTTTTTCCTAAGTGTTCGTTCGAGTATAAATACATTTTGTCCTATGTAATTTTTGCTCGAGGGCAAATAACATTAATTTCGAACAACATTTGGGGGAGGGGGGGGGGGGGTGTACTTAAAAAAGACATAAATGTTTGATAATTTAGAGATAAGGCCTTGATCCAAAAATCATTGTGAACTCATATTTCATATTAGGTCAACAGCACTCTAGCTGCCCCCCCCCCCCCCCTTTTTTTTTTTTTGTTTGTTTTAGGTGTGACTGTATTATCGCCAGTTTTCTGTCCACCTGTTTCACTTAAACTTCTGATTTCTGTTTGGGAGACTGGAAGTGAATTTTACTCCGCTAGCTGGGAATAGAAGTCCTTGATGGATTATATTCATATAGAGTTATGCGCTCTATAAGTATTAAAGATTATTATTATGGTTACTTTCCGTCCATCATCGCGTCTGATCCAAATTTAGAAGTTCAAGTTCATGCTTATGGTCCAGTAAAGTTTAACTTGGCGTAAGGCCCCATATTTCGTCTGCTCTAGTGTTTTCTCTTTTGTTTATACGACTCTTAGGGATAATTATCTGCAACAGTGATGTATTCTTTGACGTGAATTGTCAAGCATTCTACTTCAGGCAGATGTGTATCAGTTGGTGTTTTGATGGCCTTCAATTCAAACTGCATTGTATTCATTGCCGAGAGAGCTTTCGCCGCATTCCCAACAGTTTTTGCCTTAATATAAACAGACATAATGGTCTTTTCAGCGTCGGAAATTTCCAAAGCTGTTTCACTTGCGGTGCTATTCGTAATCACTATCGTGGGAAACGCATTAGTGAGCGTGGTTCTCTTAAAGTTTCGAAGAAAACTTCTGAGAAATCGGCCAACGTATCCGTTTATTCTGAACATTGTGCTGTCCGATTTAGTTGTTGGTCTTGTAACAATGCCATTCGAATTTGTTAATGAACTTCTCAGTGAATGGATATTCGGAGGAACGGCGTGCAAAATAATCGGGTTCATTGAAATTGCTGTTTCGGGTACAGCGGTCTTTACTCACGCTTGTATCGCGTTCGATCGATATCGTGGCCTGGCTCGTCCTTACCTGCCAAAGATGCAATCAAAAGTTGTCAGAAAATTGCTCATCTTCTCATGGATCGTCCCCGCCTTTGCTTCATCTCCTTATGTGTACATGTTCAACTTATTAGATAACGATTCTAAGACTATCTGCACGCCAAACGCAATTCCGGTTAAATGGCTGGATAAGCTGTACGAAGTTATTGAGTTCGTCGTTGTCCTGTTAGGACCGTTCCTGATCTTGTGTTGGTGTTATTTTCGTGTGATCTATATGATGTAGAGAAAAAGCAATTTGGTGAATAACGCTGATAGCGCGGTCGTTCGTTCTGTCGTTCTGAAAAGCAAAAAGCGAGTGACGCGGACATCTGGTCTGGTTGCCACGGTGTTTACTGTGTGTTGCATTCCCACCTTTATTTTAAGCTTCGTTCGGATTGTGTCAGGTACTGATCGCATTCATCGAGGGCATCTCTTGCACGAAATTTCTATGTTCGGCACCTTTATAAACGAGGCAGTGAATCCTATAATCTACTGTGCATTCGACACGAATATAAAAGAAAGATTTAGTTTAAGAGTTATTTGCACTTATGCCGGATACAATGAAGGATTAAGCAAAGATACAGAAGAGACAAATAACGTCAACATCGGAACTGCCATCGGGTATAAGCAGATGAGTTTCAGAAACCTTGATCAAACTATTTCGACCATCGGGCAGCGGCTACCCGCTTATGGTGGAAATTCACGAACGCGGGAAGTCGATGGAAAGTAACGCTGAAAATAACACTCGAAATGATCTCGAATGACGTAAAGGACTTTGAAGTACTTTTATTTTATTTTATTTTTTTTTCTTACAAATGAGAACAGCATAGTCTAAGTGAGAATCTTATATCACGTTAGTAATTGATGCGATTTGCCTGTTTCTCAACAAAGGAATAAGCTCGAGGGAGACAAGATTATTTTCAAAGTTGTTAAACGTAAATAACAAAAAACATTCTTCACTATCGGTTTTGCTGGCTTTAACACACCAAAACACACATTTCTCTGGTTCACACGTTTCGCAGTATGTTTTTCGTGAGTTTCAGTTTGTTTGTTTTTTTCATTCTGAATCAGATGCTTGGATCGGCAGCAAATTAAAATTTATTCGGTTATCATTACGAGGCAGCTGCCTTTACGACTCAAAAGTTTTTGTTCATATAAGAAATGTAAATTTGGGCTGTTTGGACACGTCTGGGTACTGCCAGAGCGTTTGAACATACCGTCATAAAGCTGTAACCAACGCCAGCCATTAAACTTTCCTCAACTTGTTTTCGTCTTTAGACAAGTCTTCTTTCCTGTTTTTCTTTGAGCGTTAACTATCATGAAAATTTGCTAGAAAACTCTCACCTTCGATTTTGTTCGGTTTGATTTCCTCGTTCAAGTACGGTCATTTAATTATATTATTGCTTGTCGAGCCAATACAATATTTGAACAGAATTGCTCAACAGTAGAAACCGTGTCTACCAAGACTGACAAACCCGAAATCTGTTTAACCCATTGCACAAGGGAGGAGAGCCTTCATTATCAAAATAAGCCCCAGCTTATGCAAATCCCAAATTTTCATTCATTTTCAGGTTTAGAAAGTGTGGGTTCCAAGGAAATGAAGACTTCGCCTTTTTAATTACTTTTAGGTTAGGATCATGAATAGTTCGCTTTTTAATAAACACCCGTTGCACGCTCAGCTTAAAACTTCCTGTCTTCCAGTTTTAATATTTTCCATAGCACAAGTTTAATTTATCTCTTTATTTTGTCTTAGCAGTCAGACTGTTACTGTGACCCTCGTTAAACAAATTTTGTTTATTTTGTTTTATTTTTTGTACGGATCGATTTTCCTGTTGCTTGCTTAATTCGGGAATTAACACTCTTCTCCATTTCTCTTTTCTAGTTCTTTCTGAAGCACCCGTGGCGACCGTTAGGTCTCAGTAGTTTTCGTTATCACTTCGAAACTGATCATCATTAAACAATAGAAGTACTCTCAATGTTTGAGAAATATATTAATCCCATCTCAAGGAGAACGCTTTCTGACATGCAGCATGTTGTTTAGATAATAGTGTTTTATTTCGAATGCATTTTAAGCTACTCATCGGCATTTTGTAGAATTGACATCCCCAAGCAGTACTCCAGGCCTCTCAAATATCTAAGATTTGTTCTGCAGCAAGTACCAAAACATGACTTCCCTTTATTTGCTGACGATAATCAATGTGTTTCTGGCCAAAACTAATTTCCACTTTCACGATTCAGCTTGGGCTGAAAGGGCCGCCTCGTTAGCTATTACCGGCACTTTTAGCAAAAGTTTTCGCCTTAGCAAGATCGGAGAGAAATATGGATCAGGTACACCCAAGGAGTCAAATCAACAAAAAGCTGTAGAAAGGCATTTTTAAGTGTCTTGTGGTGTTTGTAGTCTGTTTAAAGTGATGTTTTCATAAGCTACAGGGACCGCGCAGGGGTAGCGGCTGAGGGGGGGGGGAGCCCCCAGCTAAGTGATTTCAAATGACGCTGCTGGGGTCTGTGCGTCATTCAAAGATGTCGAATCAGTTTGAAGCAATTGTTGAAGAATACGGTCTTGCTCTTGTTTTCAAGATCAACTTCTTGGAAAATTGGAGAAAGAGTAATTTTGACTTAAATAAATGGGCATTTGTAAGTGATAGCTATTTTTCTTGAACAAACATCTTTTTCGAGTTACATTGTGAGTGCATTATTTTACCATTCCCTTTAGAGTGTTATTCAAGATAGAGTGTTAGTTTAGCAATTTTCTGTGGTTACCGTAGAGTCACGCTAACTCAACCTCCAATAATTTGAATTCACCAGTAATCGGAACAATTAATCCAGTTTTCCATTAGCTTTACTTTGTTTTTGTAGAGACTTTTATTGTTTTTATACCGTTTGTAATTAGTGTTAGTTCAATATTTTTAACTTGAAATCTCCTGAAGGTCTTACCGTATCTAAATTAAGTTATCATCTTATTATTTTAGTGATATACTATCAACTTTAACTGGAACTTGGCAAAGTTGCTCTGTTCAGAACCTGCCGATTTCTTGTCTGTCACCTAAAGGCTTTTTCACACCAGCGACGTAAGAGTCATAATCGCAATCGCACTCGTAATCCCAGTCACAGGAGTAGTCTCAAGAGTGCTACTGTCGTAACCAGGCACGATTGCTGTGTGATACAGGAATTTAGGTTTTGTTTGTATAGTGTTGACAGTTTTAATCCACCGTTGAACTTTGAACTTTTATTACAAGCAAGATAGGGATAGAAATTCAGTCATTTTTGCGAAATCGAAATAGCAGGTGAGAGTTGTGAGAAAAAAAGCAAACCGTGAGATTAAATAGTTTCGTAATTTACCAAACCGTGAGTTTCCTGTGTCGGTTCTAACCAATTCCTTACATTAGGACCAAGTGTACGAAATCAGTACGACCTAAGAGCTACGGAAGATCAATTCCAAACGTCGCGTTACTGCCGTGCCAAACTCAAAACGCTTTCCAAAATATTTTGTGTTTTTCCAAAATAGCTTTTTTTTAAGATAAATCTATGGTTTTTGTCGGCAGATTTTTAAGAAACGTTGAAATTAGTGTGTTTTCACGGACGCTTCTTAAGGATCAACTAAAAGGACTTATTTATTTCTGCAATGTGGAGCATGTCCGAGAAAATCGAATGTCATCACTGTTATGATAATCATTTGGGTTGAATCCTACAAAAAATCTGTGGACAATAGGATGATAGGTGGATGTCGATGCCGCAGAAATTCTGCACCCCCTAAATGATCAGATGCTACAGAAATTCTGCAGCTCCCTAAATGATGAGATGCCGCAGAAATTCTGCACCCCCTATTAAAATGACCAGATGCCGCAGAAATTCTGCACCCCCCAACATTATGAGATGCCGCAGAAATTCTGCACCCCTTATTAAAATGACCAGATGCTGCAGAAATTCTGCACCCCTTAAATGACCAGATGCCGCAGAAATTCTGCATCCTCTAAATGACCAGATGCCGCAGAAATTCTGCACCCCCCTAAATGACCAGATACCGCAGAAATTCTGCACCCTCTAAATGCCCAGATGCCGCAGAAATTCTGCACCCCCTATAAATGACCAGATGCCGCAGAAATTCTGCACCCCCCAAAATTATGAGATGCCGCAGAAATTCTGCACCCCCCAAAATTATGAGATGCCGCAGAAATTCTGCACCCCTTATTAAAATGACCAGATGCTGCAGAAATTCTGCACCCCTTAAATGACCAGATGCCGCAGAAATTCTGCATCCTCTAAATGACCAGATGCCGCAGAAATTCTGGACCCCCCTAAATGACCAGATGCTGCAGAAATTCTGCACCCCCTAAATGCCCAGATGCCGCAGAAATTCTGCAGCCCCTAAATGACCAGATACCGCAGAAATTCTGCACCCCTAAATGACCAGATGCCACAGAAATTCTGCAGCCCCTAAATGACCAGATGCCACAGAAATTCTGCAGCACCCTCAATGATCAGATGCTGCAGAAATTCTGCAGACCTAAATAATCAGAAATTTTCAGAAATGTTTGGTGTCCCACACCTTACTTTCTGTTATCAAAAATGCACAAATTCTTGGATGACTTGAAGACATATAATTAATATCATCTAAGATTCCTTCCCACACAAGTTCAAATTATTAATTATTAATATTTTTTTAAAAGAACATTAATTTTACAAAATTACCAGTTCCACTCATTTGTCTTACAGTCCTCAGTCAATGACAATGTTTTGTTTGTAAATTACCCTGGGTTACATAAAATTATTTGAAAAAAGTTCAACTTAGTTTTACTGGGATCCAAAGAACTGCACACTGCATGTTTTAGGAAGCCTTTCCATCCATGGCTGAGGCTCTGCTTTTCTTTGTGGAAGATGCTGAGGAGATCACTTGCCTAAGTATGTTCCCTTCCAATAATTCACTTGGAAGTGGTTCTCCTCCATTGAAAGGACTTTGCCAATGACTGGTTCCTTGTCATAATTGTCAAACTTCAAGGCCACAAAGCTGCCAACTTCCAGAGTTGCAAGAAAATCATCTATCATCTTGAATGGTGATTGCTTTCTCTGGGGTTTCTATACTGTCCAGTGTATATCTGAAATATTAATGAAAATCCCATAATTAAGCCCCTTGAGTATGTATTTCTTTCCAAGTTGTTTTCAGAGGCAGAGGTGAGGAGTGGGGGAGCATTACTAAGTGGAAAAGCTGATGTAAGTGTAGGATACAATTCAAAAATTGTTTGGGGATGCTCTGTTGTCAGGAGTACATAGCATTAATTCTACTTTCATAGATGAAAGGAGAGTGGTGGACAGGGCTAGAGACTAATGGTAGCAAACTAGCCACAGACTAGTAAAAACTCCCAAACACTAGAGGACCAGAGGGAAACCAAATGACAATTGTTTTCAAATGTATCACAAAGGGAAATTGAGTTGTGCAAGTGAACAAACAATTTACATTTCCCTAATTTACTGCTGGTCATTGAGATTTGCCTTATTTTCCCTGTCCAAACAGCCTGCCATGGAAGAGGTAATTCTTGTCTTAACAGGATCTTGTGTGACTTCATGTTAACACTTGGTGTCTCCACTGTAGAAACACTTACAGTACAGCTCAAAAATAGGCAAACAACACAAATGCAGATGCTAAGCTTAGCAACCACTGACAAGTAGAAAAATTGTAGTTTTTCTTTTTTAATTTGGCACATGAAATTGCACAGTTCCAATAAAATGTCTGCAAAACGTTGCATGCCAGTAATGTGTCTTTGTTCTAGTGAGTTATTTTATTTGAAGCCCCTTAAAACCCAGATCACATTTTGCATTTGTAACAGTACATGTATTGTTTTTTGTATTTAAACTGCTGTGTTTAGATACTGTTGTGTGCCTGATGTAAGAATTTTGGACTTAACTGGGGTAAAGAAACATGCTAACATCCAATTCAAAAGTTAGTTTGGTCCATACACTGTAGCTATGTTAAATTTGTAACCATATTGTCTCTTTAAGGTATTTTAAAGAATTTAATTTATGAATGTAAAACATACATGTACCTAGTTCTAATAAGTTGCACATCAGTACTGTTGTTGAAAAAAAAAAAAACCTAACTGAAGCTGCTTGACAGGATTAATTTCTGGTAAACAAGTCTGGCTAGTGAACCAAACCTGTCACTTAGCCACAGGGCTAGTAAGCTGAAAAGTTAGTCTTGCATCCTGGGTGGAGATGTGGATATGTGGATACAACATTTCTTAACATGGCAAGTTAATTCTATGGCATTCTATTGTGTCAGTTCTATATTGTGTAACTTGATTGTTTGGGTTAAGGGTCTATTGTTTTGCTGTGATGTAACCTGGACATGACATTGACTTGGCTGATGCCCTTGACCCATAATTAATTATGCAAGCAATCTTAATTGCTGCCTGCACAGGATAGCTTTCTAATCCTGTCCTGAATCTCGATCTTGAAGTTATCCATTTTGCTGTGTCATTGTTTGTTAGCAGTTCCCAGGCCCCTAATATGTACAAAGTCTCCCTGGGTGATGAGACAAATGAATCTAGTAAATTGCCACCAAGGCAAACAAATTGAATTATTATTTGCCCAACAAAGCTAATGAATCGAGTAAATTGCACACCAAGGCAAACAAACTGAATTATTACTTGCCCAACAAGGTGAATGGACCATGTGAAGGCGAACTGCTTCAACGGTTGAGACGAATGAAGCAAGTAAATACTTGAGCAAGGCGACCAAACAGAATTTATTATACATGTAACCTGCCCAGCAAGAGGTTCTGCACTGATGAATACTGGTACTTTCAGTAATTCTGATCATGCTATTATGATATTGGATGGATATATGATGGCCTTGTTTACATTTTTGTAAACATAGCAAATGCAAAGTGAATAAATTCAAATTGTAACAAACTTCAAACTAAATTTGCATAACAAAGTTTATGGCAAGATCAATGCGAAGAGATGCCGGCCTGCGCGGATTTGTGCGACTTGCACAGTTTGTATAAATGTGTAAGAGAAGATTGTGCTATATGTTCTAAAATCATCGAAACTTCAACAAATTTTTCCAACAGCTATGAATCTTATCGAATGTGCAAATGTTTGTTGAACAATTTTTTTTTTCTGCCATACTTCATTAACACAATAAACCAATGCCAGTGTGTTAGAAGAACTTTGGCCTGTTGTGTTGCACACTGGACTTACAGGAGTGCCCGGCTGGGCAACAAATAATTGTTAGCAGTCATCAGAGTTTACCCAAACATTAGCTAGTTGCCTTAGGGCACCACCAGAGCACAGCCTTGACTAGATATAGGCAAAGGTGACTGTACAGGGCAGCACTTCACTTCATATTGGAACTACTAAAACTGTGAAGCTTGTGGGATGTGGCTTGGAGTGACAAGGATATCTCACAAATAGCTGCTAATAAATGCACGCTACTACAAGGCCTTAGCTTGGTGCCAAATGAATGGCTATCAGCTTACCTAGACACATAAATTTGTGAGGTGCTCTTAATTTATTCTTATTATAGCATTAGTCATATGACACTCACTTTTGGAGTAGGTTGGATCTCTCTCCATTAGCTCCAAGAGGTCGCTTGAGTTAATTGGGAAGAAAAAGGGCTGAAGCTCTTTTTCACTGATTCAACCGTTGTCACGAGAGCACAATGACGTTGATTCATAATGCTGACCTAAACGTTAACTGCATCGATGTTATTCACGTTCACCTTTTTGATATTGTGTTGAGTTCCACTGATTCAAATACGAGGGCAACCATTATCCTTGAATTGTCGTTTCCTCGACGTTTCCTCCATCGATGCCACGATGTAGGCAGCGATCCAGCAAACCGCAAATAATGAAGCTCCCAACAGCTTGAAGGCGAACAAAGCGCTTGTAGATACGAAATAAAGTTCGGGAACGTTTCAAAAAATAGTTGTTTGGAGATAAATGATGTTTCATTTCCAGCAGAATCAGAGGACTTTCCGATCACATTTTGCTCAGAGCCGCCATGTCGAGCGTGGTCACGCAGACTCGGTCACGCGGTTAAACTGTTACCTCGTTCCCAGCTTTTCACAGGCTTCGCAAGCTCAAAATTCGACTCTGCATCAGCTTGTTTATATAGAGAATTGTATGGGAAAGTCGCCGGTTTGTAAAAAAAAGTGTGTAAATAACTATCTAATCAGAAATAAAGTTTTCCTACCTCAAATGTGTCGCGTACTTGTCTCTTGTGCCGATTTTGAAGCCATTCTGACGCCGTTTAGTGAAGTTTTTCGAAATCGTTGTCTCTCCTTCTAAAAGAAGTAGAAGGCAGACCACTCTATCGATCGCATCAATCGCTGGCCAGACGTCACTCCACAAATCGCTCTCTCCTCGAAAGGAAAAGTCCCGAATTGCGATAAAACCAACAGTTCCATAAAGCCCAATAAATTTCACTCCATCTACGTGTATTTCGGCGGTCAAAAGACTCGTGAAGAACGAAAAATTTGGCTTGAAGTTCGCCTCTTCGGCTTTCCTGAGATGCTTGTGACCGACCTCGCGACAACGGCCGTTAACGCAAGGTCAAGTAGCTGGTTTCTGATTGGTCCATTTGAATTAAGTCACGCGCTGACAACACGACCCTCCACCGGAGGGAAAGGTACATTTTGTCGAGAATCAAGTGTCACGCTTGGGCTGCAGCTGGTTTGTAACCGTGACAGAGTTCACAACTATCAAGCAAATTTAGAACGATAACTATCTTATGCTGAAAATCTAATCTTATCGTTCTAAATTTGCTTGATAGTTGTGAACTCTGTCACGGTTACAAACCAGCTGCAGCCCTAGTGTGACACTTGATTCGCGACAAAATGTACCTTTCCCTCCGGTGGAGGGTCGTGTTGTCAGCGCGTGACTTAATTCAAATGGACCAATCAGAAACCAGCTACTTGACCTTGCGTTAACGGCCGTTGTCGCGAGGTCGGTCACAAGCATCTCAGGAAAGCCGAAGAGGCGAACTTCAAGCCAAATTTTTCGTTCTTCACGAGTCTTTTGACCGCCGAAACACACGTAGATGGAGTGAAATTTATTGGGCTTTATGGAACTGTTGGTTTTATCGCGATTCGGGACTTTTCCTTTCGAGGAGAGAGCGATTTGTGGAGTGACGTCTGGCCAGCGATTGATGCGATCGATAGAGTGGTCTGCCTTCTACTTCTTTTAGAAGGAGAGACAACGATTTCGAAAAACTTCACTAAACGGCGTCAGAATGGCTTCAAAATCGGCACAAGAGACAAGTACGCGACACATTTGAGGTAGGAAAACTTTATTTCTGATTAGATAGTTATTTACACACTTTTTTTTACAAACCGGCGACTTTCCCATACAATTCTCTATATAAACAAGCTGATGCAGAGTCGAATTTTGAGCTTGGGAAGCCTGTGAGCTTTTCTGCTTTCTGTGGAAACAAAAATGACGCCTGCCACAAAGCAGTTTACGGATAAAAATCTTGTCCTGTTGAAACTGTATGCCTTGGTTGGAGAAATATGTCGGAGGCCACAACAAAGCCCTGTTGAGTTGACTGTGGCTCTTTCATAAGCTTCATGTTTTTGAAACTGCGTAACGAACAAAAAATTTCACACTTTGAAATGGCAGCCAATCTCAGAGAAGCCGCGTTGGTTCGGAAGTGCAGTTGGCGCCTTTTCATCTTTGAAGCTAACCGCCTATAGAAGTGTCAACTGTCATCAAAGCTCCGCCAGATACCGACGCGCTCTTGGTCAGACATTTCATTTCATCTTTCGGCGCGGACATATCGACTGTAGAGTATAATTTGCCACAAGTTTCTAAACAGAACTACGAATACGTTGTTGTTGATTGGGGAATCGAGGTCCAGTTATCAAGTTACCGGTCCAGTTAGGTCCAGTTACCAGATATTCTGCAGTTACTCCGATCGTGGTAAAAGATTATCTCGATGTCAATCAACAGATGCGTGCTCCCTTTAGGGAACTGATCCAGTGAGCAAGAGGACCGGTCAAGTTCGAAGGAGTAGTATTGGGAGTATTTGCATTGGTGAGTACCCGTAAGGTTCCTAATAGGCATAGTTTCGTTTTTGAGGTGTGTGACTTTGTTCGTTTCAAACCCTGTACTCCAAACATACATGTAACGACTTGAAATGAGCGCCCCATTTGTGTGACTTGACAGCACGGTTAAAGGCCGCATCATTACGAAGCTTTTTTAACGTCCCATAAAAGCTTTGTTTCTACAATCGCGTTGGCGAAACATTTTAAATTATGTTTCTGTGAATACACGAGACTAAAAAAGGCAGCAAATATTTAAATATAAGCAGGCAAAAGTATGGAGTTTTATCTTGCTCGTGCTCCATGGCAGAACACCTAATTTTTGCATAATTCCTGTCTCATTCCAATTGTCTCAATCCAATTCGAAACATTTAAAATTATGTTTCTGTGAATACACGAGACTAAAAAAGGCAGCAAATATTTAAATATAAGCAGGCAAAAGTATGGAGTTTTATCTTGCTCGTGCTCGATGGCAGAACACCTAATTTTTGCATAATTCCTGTCTCATTCCAATTGCATATCAGTTGGAAAGGGAGTTCAAGGAATTCAGCTTATCTGATGTGTTATTAGAATTTGGCTACTGTTATCCAAGTGGATGTTCATCTAGACTAGTACATTTATTTTGTCAGGATTTCCTTTATCAGTCATTGATTGAGGACTGCAATATCTTAGTAGTTTCAAATCTATGTCGACGAAAGGTTTGATGGGCATTCCACTGATTGACCTTTTTGTAATTAATAAATACACTGAAGATGTGAGTGATCATTGAAGTTAAAAACGCTACTTAGGCAGTAGTGAAAATATAGCCTGAAGAAATTCAGGCTTATACGGAAACAAAAAGAAAATAACCTCTGGCACAGGGTAGTTGAACCCTTGACCTCTGCGATACTTGCGCAGTGCTCTACCAACTGAGCTAACAACCCTGCTCCCAGTTAGCTTGTTAGCTCAGTTGGTAGAGTACTGCACTGGTATTGCAGAGGTCATGGTTTCAACTCGCATACAAGCCTGAATTTCTGTCAAGCTTCATTTTCACTATTGCCTGAGTAGAATTGTGATGATCACTCACATGTTAATTCTTTAATCCGCAGTTCAAATATATGATATTCATATATTCACAATCAAACATTGCATGATCAAGGGCATGTGCAAAGATTTAGACTCACTGCACGTGTCAGTTACATGCAATAAATTAGAATACAAAAAAATGATGTCAAAAGCTTGCATTGATTTACATGTATTCATGGCAGGCATTAGTTTTATATAAAATAGAATGGATTGAATTAAAATTCAGTGAAGATGACTAAATATACCAACCATCTAGCATTCAGTAACACAAAAGAATTGAAAAAATGCTGTCTTTCTTCTCTACTCTTCATTGTATGGCAAACTTTGACTTCCTGTCTAGGAGCATGAAAGTAGCAAAGTTAAATGTGACCCATTACAATCTATTTGTAGGCCCTCATTTCATTTTTTGTGGCTACTGCCTCGAAGAGGCGACGCCACTTAGTCATTGGGTTGTAAATCCTTACGTAACAATAGCTGTTGCAGGACACCCAAAAAATCACATTTCAGCCATGTGCACATCATGCCAATACATCACAAAAGAACCAATTTCAAGAGGGATTTATAAATACATTGCCACCTCATATGGCTAGATTGCATTAAAAGTTTGCCATTTGTATTAAGTTACTCAGGACTCTATCACTCTGAAATGAATTATGGTGGATTGTAAGGGCAAATGACTCAAAGAGCCAGTTCAATGTTCTTTTCCAATCTAGTTTATATGAAATATTCAGTTTGATCCTAAATCATAGAATCAGCGAAAACAAATAATCCAAATAAGCATATGGTGCAGACCGGCTCTGAGACTTAGCATAAAAGCCGCATAACCAGGTTATAAAGTGTTTGTTTAAAATCATTCTTTTGACATCAAGGAATAATAAAGTTTCTTTACTAACTTCCTCAGCAATAACATTTTTATCTACACTGTACATCAATCTCAAGCAAGTGCACAGGGAACAAAAATAAACAACATGTAATCATTTTGCAACAATAATTTGGATGCTTTTCTTTTGTCATGTTTTCTTTTCTTATACACAATTCCAAAATGTGAAGCACTCAATTCTTGGTTTTGAAAGATAAAAACGCCCTATTTTTCCCTTCACTTTTGTTTCTACCAAAGAATTGTAGTGGGCAACTGTCAAAGTATCACCGGTTGCCGGGTGTTTTTGACAATCCTCAATTTTATACATAGCTACATGTACCTGTGCTCACACTTGGTTCAAAGTGATATTACAATATTATTCCAATGTCCAACCATATATTTCTTTTCACCCAGAAAATAAAAGATAAGATTATGGCAGTAGACACACAAGCTTTTTAAGCACTTATTGTTTTAAAATAGGATCATGGGTTCATACGACTTTCTTATTAGTCCAGACCCTCTTCCCTACATGAACCACATGTATACTCCAATAAGCGGTATCCACTGTAGTTCAATGAGTTCAAATTTTGTTGGTGATGTTTAGCATTCAATTTTGCTTTGTAGGCCTGTACAAAAAGGGATCCTGAAAAGTTGGTGACTGCCTTGGTTATTCCTCCAGTCAAAGATGCAGAAAAAGAGGCCAACAGTGTGAAGAGCCAAACAGAAAAACATGCAAGAATAGAGCCTGGAGAAATACATGTATTCATTATGATATGCATCACTTTGGAATTACCCTGCTGGAGTCCTCAATGAAAGTGTTGCTCCTTTGCCTTCTTCAAAGGTTATTACATGTATGTGAAACTGACAAAAAACATGAATACCAAAATACTGTATGTTTGGAATGCTGTGTTGTGAACAATCACATGCAATATTAAACCACAAGAAAATAGAAAACAAGGATAATGGCTGTTGTGGCTTTTAGTTTATTATCTTGCACCTGATTGGTTTCCCCTGATGAAACAATGCACATTTCATAAATTATTAATGTTTCTGTTGTTCACAGTTTTGTCAATTTGACCTTAGAACCTTGAAAATGGTAGAGCATCATATTTTTGTTCCTGAAAATCTTACGACCGTTAGGAGTTAAGTACACATTGCAATTTCTTTAGCATTGGTCATGAGAGGCCGCAGAATTTCTGCAGCATGGGTCATTAGAGGCCGCAGAATTTCTGCAGCATGGGTCATTTGAGGCTGCAGAATTTCTGCAGCACGGGTCATTTGAGGCCGCAGAATTTCTGCAGCATGGGTCATTGGAGGCCGCAGAATTTCTGCAGCATGGGTCATTAGAGGCCGCAGAATTTCTGCAGCATGGGTCATTGGAGGCCGCAGAATTTCTGCAGCATGGGTCATTGGAGGCTGCAGAATTTCTGCAGCATGGGTCATTAGAGGCCGCAGAATTTCTGCAGCATGGGTTCTAATTTTGAAATGCAGTGTCCAGGTAGTGTCTGAGTTAAGTGGTGTAATCTCCTTTTGATCTGTTTTTGTTGTAACAGTGGCTCACATGCCTCTGAAACATTGATTTTTCTGTGCATTGATGAATATTTCGAATAACATCGAAGATTTAGGTGTTTATCTGTCTGCCATCCGACAAATATGTATACATATACTGAACTTTTTTGTAAGGGCTGTGAAAATGGCATCCTTTTTGTTTATAAAATTCCAGAAAACTTAACAGTCCGCAAAGTACTTCATATTTTTGCGTTTTAATGTAGGAGCAATTTATGTATCCGTAAGTTTTGCAATAAACTTGTGATCTCAAAAACTCATTGCTTCCGTGTTATTTCGCTAAATATTACGACTATGATGTCTCGATTGTAAGAGAATTCAAGAAAAAGGCGTTTTTTTGCGGAATCCCGTTCGAATTTACCCATAATGAGCCCATTTCTTGCGAAAAATGCTATTTTGGAAAAACACAAAATATTTTGGAAAGCGTTTCAAGTGAGTTTTACCCGGTAGCGTCTTGACTATAGCACGACCATGGTTCAATCATCGAATCGAATTCAGTTTGCGCTAAATTCAAAATACAAAACAAAAAAAAAAACAAACAAAAAAAAAAAAGAGTCGAAAAAAAAAACCAATAAAACAACCTAAAATAAGTTAAAACATGTTAAACTTATTTATGAATTCAGTTCGGCACGAGAAGAGCACGCCGTTTGAAACCAAGTTGAGCTTCTGCCATGCGGCACGACAAGGCCTGCCGTGCTAAATAGTCGTGCCGAACTTATTTCAATCTGCCGAACTGAGTGATTTCAAACGCCGTTCTTCTGCCGTGCTTAAGTAGAATTTAATTGAACTTAGAAAAGGTAAACGCAAACTAACTCTAGTACTTGCGTCGTGACACGCTTGTTGAGTAGTTTGAAATGAAAAGCAATTTATTCAACCGTTTTCATTTTATATTCGCGATGTGATCCCCTGCTATGTCGAAAATATTAAATTGCTGGAAGACTATTTCGGATACAGCTTGAAGCGAAAAGAGGAAAGCCCTAATATCTTTGAAAAAGCCTTGAGAGATTTGCACCCAAATCTTTACGTTCTCTTGGAGATTTGTTGCACAATTCCAGTCATCAGCTGCGAATGTGACAACAACGCAAGTGTATAGGACGGCTCCGCATTTATAACAGAGCCAGCATAGCTCAAGGAAGGTTCTCTCGTTAATGCGAAGTGGTAGATTCGTTTGCCCAGAATCATTCAAGGATACTTGACCTCGGCACACTACTCAACGATTCAGCCCAAACTCCATTTCGAGCAAGAAATCTTTCTTAAGTATTGACGTTTCTACGTTTAACCTTAACATTGTGGTTTTCTACGTCCTTCAAAATAAAGTCTTGAACGGCAAAATGTTTCAAAAATTAAAAACGAAATTTGGTTTATCAACGGAGTTGATAATGTAAATTGACCACCGTAAAGGGATTCGATTAGCTAACGTTTCGAGCGTTAGCACTTCGTCGGAGCGAATTCGTCCGATTCCTTCCGACGATGGATTAACGCTCGAAACGTCAGCTAATCGAATCCCTATACGGTTGTCAATGTACATTATCAACTCCGTTGATAAACCAAATTTTCGTGTTTCACTCCCCCACCGACGCAGCACCACAGTTTCTTTAGAAACTAATCCCCTTTATTCATTTGTTTCAAAGAATACCCGGGAAACATGTCCATCTAGACCCTGTCACCCTTCAATTCTAGCCTTCGGCGCTCAAACGCGTCTTCCCAAGCAAAAACCTGTCTCCGGGCCTGTAAAGAGTTCGATGATTTGAAGAGACATTTGGTTTCAAATATTCTCCTGTATTTGGGCTCTTTCTGATTTCCAGTATTCTGGATCCGAGATTCCCCCATCACCGTTGCCTGATTCTTTCTTTTTGGGTAACCTCTCTTGTTCCAGCGATCTAAATGGTGAGAGTTTCTTCAAAATATTCAAGCCTTCAAATCACGATTTTCTCCATAATACAAGGTTTGGATAGTTAATTGACTGATTCACGAAAAAACCCAGCTCTGAAATGATGTTTCGATGGAATATTATTTCGAAAATATAGTCGTGGTATCGAGCTTGGTTCGCTTGTAACAAGAAAATCGACACACGCCGTGCTCAATAACCACCTATTTACTGAAGCTGCCGTTTGATTTAATGATGTAGAGACTTGGGAAATAGGTGAAGGTGGAAACGAATAAACCCGAGTTTCGAAGCTGGTAAGCTGTACTTATGATAAAATCTCCCCGAGACAGGTCGATTTTGTTTTATCCGTGAAAGTTGCAAATGCTCGTTGCACATGTGTTAGTACAAACGGCCATAACTTTTGAAATACTGAAAAAGTACAGGAATTTTTGCATATTTTCGCCGATAAAGGACTACACTTTTCGGCTGTACGTGTAGACCAGACTGTTCAACTAGGTCCCAAACTCTCAAAATTAGCTACTGACGCAAGGGCGTTTCCAACCAGCGTTCGACAGCGATTGTCTAGTTTTGAGTGTAGCTTGATTTCGTCTTTAAAAAAAAGGAATAGAAAATCAGTTACTCTCCCGAAAAACTGCAAAATTTATTAAGTGAAATGACGTAAGATTCATTGCTGGATGATGCGAATCAAATATTTTTTACAGCGCTACGAAAAATGACAATTTCATGCTTTTCGGAGACGTTGCGACCTTCGCTGACCTAACGAAATATTTTTATATGGCTTCTAACGCCACCGAAAAACCATTTCCATTCAATTTTCATTATAACCTTGGTAAAGTCGTTTGGTTACCAGAGTTTCAAGCGAAATTATTTTTTATGTGAAAATGAGTGGGTGGTTTTTACAGAGACAGCCTCTTAAATGTAGTGTTGAGAGAGGCGGCTAAACGGTCAAACATACTCGTGCAACACAATGTTGGATTACTGAAAATATTTCATTGTTTAGCCGGGGTTTTACGCTTGTTGATTCCGACGAACCTCGTTCTCAGGCGGCGGTTAGTTGGTTTCAGACGTGAAGTTAATTTGCCGTTCCACAGGCGTTCTTAATACAGTTCTACTTCCGGTTCCAATATTGAGTAAAACAGCTTAAAAATATACCATATAATAATCTATGCATTAAGTTCGGCGCATGAAAAGTTCTGCGTCTGAATCATAGCCGTTCTAAAGTCGAAATCTAGGCAAAGAACGTATGTTATTAGTTAATTCATACATGTAGTTGTGTCTTTAATTAATTGCATTAGGCTCGGACCATGAAAATTAAGGCGTCTAAATCGGGCACAAGGATCTTTTCAATGAAACTCTTACCCTTGACGCAATAACTAAGGTCGTTCTTTTTTCCTAAGTGTTCGTTCGAGTATAAATACATTTTGTCTTATGTAATTTTTGCTCGAGGGCAAAGAACGTTATTTTCGAACAACGTTTGGGGGAAGGAGGTGTACTTAAAAAAGACATAAATGTTTAATAACTTAGAGATAAGGCCTTGATCCAAAAATCATTCTGAACTCATATTTCCTATTAAGTCAACAGCTGTTCCCCGTCCCTTCTTTTTTTTTTTTTTTTGTTGTTGTTTGTTTTCGGTGTGACTGTATTCTCGCCAGTTTTCTGTCCACATGTCTCACTTAAACTTCTGATTCCTTTTTGGGGGACTGGAAGTGAATTTTACTCCGCTAGCTGGGAATAGAGGTCCTTGATGGTTACTATCCGTCAATCATCGCGTCTGATCCAAATTTAGAAGTTCAAGTTTATGTTAATGGTCCAATAAAGTTTAACTTGGCGTAAGGCCCCATATTTCGTTTGCTCTAGTGTTTTCTCTTTTGTTTATACGACTCTTAGAGATAATTATCTGCAACAGTGATGTATTCTTTGACGTGAATTGTCAAGCATTCTACTTCAGGCAGATGTGTATCAGTTGGTGTTTTGATGGCCTTCAATTCAAACTGCATTGTATTCATTGCCGAGAGAGCTCTCGCCGCGTTCCCAACAGTTTTTGCCTTAATATAAACAGACATAATGGTCTTTTCAGCGTCGGAAATTTCCAAAGCTGTTTCACTTGCGGTGCTATTCGTAATCACTATCGTGGGAAACGCATTAGTGAGCGTGGTTCTCTTAAAGTTTCGAAGACAACTTCTGAGAAATCGGCCAACGTATCAGTTTATTCTAAACATTGTGCTGTCCGATTTGGTTGTTGGTCTTGTAACAATGCCATTCGAATTTGTTAATGAACTTCTCAGTGATTGGATATTCGGAGGAACGGCGTGCAAAATAATCGGGTTCATTGAAATTGCTGTTTCGGGTACGGCGGTCTTTACTCACGCTTGTATCGCGTTCGATCGATATCGTGGCCTGGCTCGTCCTTACCTGCCAAAGATGCAAGCAAGAATTGTCAGAAGATTGCTCATCTTGTCATGGATCGTCCCCGCCTTTGCTTCATCTCCTTATGTGTACATGTTCAACTTATTAGATAACGGTTCCAAGACTATCTGCACGCCAAACCCTATTCCGATTAAATGGCTGGATAAGCTGTACGAAGTTATCGAGTTCGTCGTTGTCCTGTTAGGACCGTTCCTGATCTTGTGTTGGTGTTATTTTCGTGTGATCTATAGGATGTGGGGAAGAAGCCCTTTGGTGAATACCGCCGATAGCGCGGTCGTTCATTCTGCCGTTCTGAAAAGCAAAATGCGAGTGACGCGGACATCTGGTCTGGTTGCCACGGTGTTTACTGTGTGTTGGATTCCCACCTTTATTTTAAGCTTCGTTCGTATTGTGTCGGGTACTGATCGCATTCATCGAGGGCATCTCTTGCACGAAATTTCTATGTTCGGCACCTTTATAAACGAGGCAGTGAATCCTATAATTTACTGTGCATTCGACACGAATATAAAAGAAAGATTTAGCTTAAGAGTTATTTGCACCTATGCCGGATACAATGAAGGATTAAGCAAAGATACAGAAGAGACAAATAACGTCAATATCGCAACTGCCAGCGGGTATAAGCAGATGAGTTTCAGAAACCTTGATCAAACTATTTCGACTATCGGGCAGCGGCTTATGGTGGAAATTCACGAACGCGGGAAGTCGATGGAAAGTAACGCTGAAAATAACACTCGAACGGATCTCGGATGACGTAAAGGACTTTGAAGTACTTTTATTTTATTTTATTTTATTTTATTTTATTTTATTTTATTTTATTTTATTTTATTTTACAAATGAAAACAGCATAGTCTAAATGAGAATCTTATATCACGTTAGTAATT
This sequence comes from Pachyseris speciosa, assembly GCA_016490735.1. Taxonomy (NCBI): domain Eukaryota; kingdom Metazoa; phylum Cnidaria; class Anthozoa; order Scleractinia; family Pachyseridae; genus Pachyseris; species Pachyseris speciosa. The sequence goes on along the minus strand of JAEMWC010000303.1, from coordinate 712,924 downwards.
AATGCGATTTGCCTGTTTCTCAACAAAGGAATAAGCTCGAGGGAGACAAGATTATTTTCAAAGTTGTTAAACGTAAATAACAAAAAACTATCGGTTTTGCTGGCTTTAACACACCAAAACACACATTTCTCTGGTTCGCACGTTTCGCAGTATGTTTTTCGTGAGTTTCAGTTTGTTTGTTTTTTTCATTATGAATCAGATGCTTGCATCAGCAGCAAATTAAAATTTATTCGGTTATCATTACGAGGCAGCTGCCTTTCCGACTCAAAAGTTTCTATTGATATAAGAAATGTAAATTTGGGCTTTTTGGACACGTCTGGATACTGCCAGAGCGTTTGAACATACCGTCATAAAGCTGTAACCAACGCCAGCCATTAAACTTTCCTCAACTTGTTTTCGTCTTTGGACAAGTCTTGTTTCCTGTTTTTCTTTGAGCCTTAACTATCATGAAAATTTGCTAGAAAACTCTCACCTTCGATTTTGTTCTCTCGTTAAGGTTCCATTTCCTCGTTCAAGTACGGTCATTTAAGTATATTATTGCTTGTCGAGCCAATACAATATTTGAACAGAATTGCTCAACAGTAGAAACCGTGTCTACCAAGACTGACAAACCCGAAATTTGTTTAACCCATTGCACAAAGGAGGAGAGCCTTCATTATCAAAATAAGCCCCAGCTTATGCAAATCCCAAATTTTCATTCATTTTCAGGTTTAGAAAGTGTGGGTTCCAAGGAAATGAAGACTTCGCCTTTTTAATTACTTTTAGGTTAGGATCATGAATAGTTCGCTTTTTAATAAACACCCGTTGCACGCTCAGCTTAAAACTTCCTGTCTTCCAGTTTTAATATTTTCCATAGCACAAGTTTAATTTATCTCTTTATTTTGTCTTAGCAGTCAGACTGTTACTGTGACCCTCGTTAAACAAATTTTGTTTATTTTGTTTTATTTTTTGTACGGATCGATTTTCCTGTTGCTTGCTTAATTCGGGAATTAACACTCTTCTCCATTTCTCTTTTCTAGTTCTTCCAGAAGCACCCGTGGCGACCGTTAGGTCTCAGTAGTTTTCGTTATCACTTCGAAACTGATCATCATTAAACAATAGAAGTACTCTCAATGTTTGAGAAATAGTAATCCCATCTCAAGGAGAACGCTTTCTGACATGCAGCATGTTGTTTAGATAATAGTGTTTTATTTCGAATGCATTTTAAGCTACTCATCGGCATTTTGTAGAATTGACATCCCTAAGCAATACTCCAGGCCTCTCAAATATCTAAGATTTGTTCTGCAGCAAGTACAAAACATGACTTCCCTGACGCGTCCGATAATCAATGTGTTTCTGGCCAAAAATAATTTCCACTTTCATGATTCAGCTTGGGCTGAAAGGGCCACCTCGTCAGATGTTACCGGCACTTTTAGCAAAAGTTTTCGCCTTAGCAAGAACGGATAGAAATATGGATGAGGTACACCCAACGAGCCAAATCAACAAAAAGCTGTAGAAAGGCAATTTTAAGTGCCTTGTGGTGCTTGTAGTCTGTTTAAAGTGATGTTTTCATAAGCTACAGGGACCGCGCAGGGGAGGGGCCAGGGGAGACAGGGCATTCTCCCTCCTGATTGGATACTCAGCCACAATGGGAATGGAATGTTCGGCTGGGTTCAGCAGACGTTGGTGGGGAGAATAGGACCGACATAAACAACGGCTGCGAAGGAGGCTATTGCGATCCTGTCTGATGGAATAAATCAGTTTTAAAACCACCATGTTTACAATTCATACACTTAGTTGTAGTCTTCTGTTGGTGATTAAAATAAGTTCAGACAGAACAGAAAAACTTTGCCTTGTTGAAGTAGCAAATGAATTTGTTGGTCTTAACGACAATCGAAAATAAGGAATTTCTGTGCATTCAGAGAATCCGATTTCGTGACAGTAAGCGAATAAATGAACAAAAGTTATGATTACTCTACCTTCGTTAACAGGTTTCGTTAAGTGTGATTATAAAGCTTATTTTGTCACTAACTTCTTTCTCTAAATGTTTGAATTGAGTTGAAAAGTGTAGAAAGGGATATCACTTCATTTTTTGAGTTAATAAAATATGTATGAATATGAATTTAACGGAGTTATATGCCTTTTAATTATTTTTAGAATTAGTCACCTCCTCTCACTTGAAAACGCGGGAACGGCCCCTCCACTTTAAAAACTGCTCCACGGGCCCTGAGCTAGAAGGAGTTCATCTGTTCGGATTCCCTACTGAAAGTGTAATTGTCCGAAAATGTTAGGGAACAAAATCTTTCTTTGAGAAAATGCAAGCTAAAATGAACTTTGAACAGTCCACGCGTTTTATCTGCACGATGACTAATATTTACACAGAATCCATACGCCAATTACTGCGAGTCAGGTTAAAGGTACAGTATGTCTGGCAGTGGTTGGTAGTCCATGGGGATAACTCAGCTTCCTGTTTTCGAGACGTGGGAAAATCGTAAAACTTTAATTGGCTACGTGATTTCAAATGACGCTGCTGGGGTCTGTGCGTCATTCAAGATGTCGAATCAGTTTGAAGCAATTGTTGAAGAATACGGTCTTGCTCTAGTTTTCAAGATCAACTTCTTGGCAAATTGGAGAAAGAGGAATCGGAACAATTAATCCAGTTTTCCATTAGGGACTTTTATTGTTTTTATACCGTTTGTAATTAGTGTTAGTTCAATATTTTAAACTTGAAATCTCCTGAAGGTCTTACCTTGTCTGAATTAAGTTATCATCTTATTATTTTAGTGATATACTTTAACTTTAACTTTAAGTTTAACTTTAACTTTAACTGGAACTTGGCGAAGTTGCTCTGTTCAGAACCTGCCGATTTCTTGTCTGTCACCTAAAGGCTTTTTCACACCAGCGACGTAAGCGTCCTAAACGCAATCGCACTCGTAATCACAATCACAGGTGTGGTCCCAAGAGTGCTACTGTCGTAACCAGGCATTATTGCTGTGTGATACAGGAATTTAGGCTTTGTTTCTATAGTGTTGACAGTTTTAATCCACTGTTGAGTTTTGAACTTTTATTACAGGCAAGATAGGGATAGGAATTCAGTCACTTTTGCGAAATCGAAATAACAGGTGAGAGTTGTGAGAAATGAAGCAAACAGTGAAGTTAAATAATTTCGTAATTTACCAAACCGTGAGTTTCCTGTGTCGGTTCCAACCGATTCCTGACCTTATGACCAAGTGTACGAAATCAGTACGACTTAAGAGCTACGTAAGGCCAATTCCAAACGTCGCGTTACTGCCGTGCCAAACTCAAGTGAATTTGACCCGGCAGTGGCTCGACTATAGCACGGCACTGGTTCAATCACCAAAGCTAATTCAGTTTGCGCTAAATTCAAAATACAATAAAACAACAACAACAACAACAACAAAAACAGCAACAACCTAAAATAAGTTAAAAAACATTTCCCTTATTTATCAATTCAGTTCGGCACGAGAAGAGTACGCCGTTTGAAACCAAGTCGAGCTTCTGCCATGCGGCACGACAAGGCCTGCCGTGCTAAATATTCGTGCCGAACTTATTTCAACCTGCCGAACTGAGTGATTTCAAACGCCGTTCTTCTGCCGTGCTTAAGTAGAATTTAGTTGAATTTAGAAAAGGTAAACGCAAACTAACTGTAGTACTTGCGTCGTGACTCGCTTGTAGAGTAGTTTGAAATGAAACGCAATTTATTCAACCATTTTCATTTTATGTTCGCGATGTAATCCCCTGTTATGTCGAAAATATTAAATTGCTGGAAGACTATTTCGGATACGGCTTGAAGCCAAAAGACGAAATACCTAATACCACTGGAAAAGCCTTGAGCGATTTGTACCCAAATCTTTATGTTCTCATGAAGATTTGTTTCACAATTCCAACCATCAGCTGCGAATTTGAAAAGGGTGCAAGTGTTTAAGACGGCTCCGCATTTACAACAGAGCCAGCACAGCTCAAAGAAGGCTCTCTAGTTAATGCGAAGTGGTAGATTCGTTTCTCCAATATCATTCAAGGAGACTTGACCTTGGCACTCTACTCAACGATTAAGTCCAAACTCCATTTCGACCAAGAAATCTTTCTTAAGTATTGATGTTTCTACATTTAATGGTTTTCTATGTAAAGTCATTCAAAACGCACAAAATAAAGTCTTGAACGGCCAAATTTTTCGAAAATTACCGGGGAAACATCCCCCTGTAGACTCCCCCGCCCTTCAATTCCAGTTTTCGGCGCTCAAACGCGCCTTCCCATACAAAAACCTGTCTCCGGGCCTTTAAAAAGTTCGATCGTTTGCAGAGACATTTGGTTTGAAATATTATCCTCTATTTGGGCTCTTACTGATTTCCGCACTCCAGTATTCAGGATTCGAGATTCCCCGATCAGGGTTTCCAGAGTCCTTGTTTTTGGTAAACCGCTCGTGTTCTAGTGAGAGTTTCTTCATATTTAAGCCTTCAAATCACGATTTTCTGCATAATACAAGATTTGGATAGTTCATTGACAGATTCACGAAGAAACCCAGCTCTGAAAAGATGTTTCGATGGAATATTATTCAGAAAATATAGCCGTCGTATCGAGCTTTGTTCGCTTGTAACAAGAAAATCGACATACGCCGTGCTCAAGTTTCGAGCGCAAAACCACCTATGTACTTGAGCTGCTGTTTAGTGCAATGATGTGGAGGTTTGGGAAGTGGCTGAAGGCGGAAATAAACCCGAGTTGCGAGGCAGGTAAGCTGTACTTATGATAAAATCTCCCCGAGACAGGTCGATTTTGTTTTATGCGTGATAGTCGCAAATGCTCGTACATGTGTTGATACAAACGGCCATAACTATCGAAATACTGAAAAAGTACAGGAATTTTTGCATATTTTCGCCGATAAAGGACTACACTTTTCGGCTGTACCTGTAGACCAGACTGTTCAACTAGGTCCCAAACTCTCAAAATTAGCTACTGACGCAAGGGCATTTCCGGCCATCGTTCGACAGCGATTGTGTAGTGTTTAGTGTATGCTTGATTTCTTCTTGAAACAAAAAGCAAGAGAAAATCTGTTAGTCTCCCGCAAAACTGCAAAAATTAATAAGTGAAATGAGGTAAGATTTATTGTTGGATGATGCGAATCAAATATTTTACAGCGCCACGTAAAATGACAATTTCATGCCTTTCGGAGACGTTGCGACCGGCGCTGACCGAGCGAAATATTTTATGGCTCCTAGTAACGCCACCGGAAAACCATTTCTAGTCAATTTTTATTCTACCCTTGGTAAAGTCGTTTAGTTACGAGAGTTTCAAGGGTGGTTTTTACATAGACAGCCTCTTAAATGCAATGTTGAGAGAGGCGGCTCGTGCAACACGATACATACTCGTGCAACAAGATGTTGGATTAGTGAAAATATTTCATCGTTTAGCCGGGGCCTTACGCCTGTTGATTCAGACCAACCTCGTTCCCAGGCGGAGAATAGTTGGTTTCAGACTTTGGACTTAATTTGCCGTTCCACAGGCGTTCGTAATACAGTTCCAGTTCCGGTTCCAGTTCTGAGCAAAACAGCTTAAATGTATACCATATAATAATCTATGCATTAAGCTCGGCACATTAAAGGTTCTGCGCTGAATCATAGCCGTTCCAAAGTCGAAATTCGCCCCCCATCCAGCAAAACAAGAACGTATGTTGTTAGTTGATTAAGACGTGTAGTTGTATAGTTAATTAAATGCATTAAGCTCGGATCATGAACATTAAGGCGTCTAAATCGGGCACAAGGATCGTTTCAATGAAACTCTTACCCGTGACGTATTAACTAAGGTCGTTCTTTTTCTGCTAAGTGCTAAGTGTTCGTTCGAGTATGAATACATTTTGCATTATGTAATTTGTTGCTCGAGGGCAAAGAACATCATTTTCGAACAACACATATGGGGGTACTTGAAAAAGACATAAATGTTAAAATAACTTAGAAATAAGCAGTACGGTCCAATGCCAGTGTCGGCCTGAATCCAAAAATCATTCTGAACTCATATTAGGTAAACAGCACTCTAGCTGTTTTTTCCCTCCTTTTCTTTTTCGCGTTATGACTGTATTTTCGCCAGTTTTCAGTCCACCTGTTTCACTTAACCTTCTGACTTCTATTCGGGACACTGGAAGTCAATTACACTCCGCTAGGTGGGAATAGAGGACCTTGATGGTTAGTTCCCATCAATCATCGCGTCTGATCCAAATTTAGAAGTTCAAGTTCACGTTTATGGTCCAATAAAGTTTAATTTGGCGTAAGGCCCCATATTTCGTTTGCTCTATTTTTTTTTTCTCTTTTGTTTATACGACTCTTAGAGGTAATTATCTGCAACAGTGATGTATTCGTTGACGCGAATTGTCAAGAATTCTATTTCAGGCAGATGTGTATCAGTTGGGGTTTTGATGTCCTTCAAACTGCATTGTATTCATTGGCGAAAGAGTTCTCGCCTTATGCCCAAAAGTTTCTGCCTGAATATAGAGAGTCATAATCACTGTCGTGGGAAACGTACTAGTGAGCGTGGTCCTCTTGAAGTTTCGAAGACAACTTCTAAGAAATCGGCCAACGTATCAGTTTATTCTAAACATTGTGCTGTCCGATTTGGTTGTTGGTCTTGTAACAATGCCATTCGAATTTGTTAATGAACTTCTCAGTGAACGGATATTCGGACGAATGGAGTGCAAAATAACCGAGCTCATTGAAATTGCTGTTTCGGGTACGGCGGTCTTTTATTTTATAATCATTATTTTTTTGTTTTACAAATGAGAACAGCATAGTCTAAACGAGGAAATTTTATCACGTTAGTAATTGATATGATTTGCCTGTTTCTCAACAAAAGGATAAGCTCGAGGGAGACAAGATTCAGATCTTCAATGTTGTTAAACGTAAATAACAATTTTTTTGGCAAAACACCAACAAAATATTCTTCACTATCGGTTTTGCTGGCTTTAACACACCAAGACTGACGTTTCTCTTGTTCGCACGTTTTGCAGTATGTTTTTCGTGAGTTTCAGTTTGTTTCCTTTTTCATTCTGAATCAGATGCTTGGATCGGCAGCAAATTAAAATTTATTCGGTTATCATTACGAGGCAGCTGCCTTTCCGACTCAAAGGTTTCTGTTGATATAAGGAATGTAAATTTGGGCTTTTTGGACACGTCTGGATACTGCCAGAGCGTTTGAACATACCGTCATAAAGCTGTAATCAACGCAAGCCATTAACTTCCCACAACAAGTTTTTGTCTTTGGACAAGTCTTGTTCCCTGTTTTTCCTGAGCCTTAACTATCATGAAAATTTCCTAGAAAACTCTTACCTTCGATTTTGTTCGCTCGTTGAGGTTCCATTTCCTCGTTCAAGTACGTTCATTTAATTATATTATTGCTTGTCGAGCCAAAACAATATTTGAACAGAATTGCTCAACAGTAGAAACCGCGTCTACCAAGAACAAACCCGAAATTTGTTTAACTCATTGCAAAAAGGAGGAGAGCCCTCATTTTGAAAATAAGCCCCAGCTCAAGCAAATCCCAAATTTTTATTCATTTTCAGGTTTAGCAAGTGTGGGTTGCAAGGAAATGAACACTTCGCCTTTTTAATTACTTTTGGGTTAGGATCATGAATAAAGGGGATTAGTTTCTAAAGAAACTGTGGTGCTGCGTCGGTGGGGGAGTGAAACACGAAAATTTGGTTTATCAACGGAGTTGATAATGTAAAATTGACCACCGTACAGGGATTCGATTAGCTGACGTTTCGAGCGTTAGCCCTTCGTCGGAGCGAATCGAGGAATTGTGGGTTGTGTATGGTTCTTGTTATATACAGAAAATGGAGCTACGCTATTGGTGGTAACATGGTAACGTGAAAAACAGGAATAAATTAATTGAATGAAAAGCGCTCGTTGATACCGTGGGGATTAAGAGTGCCAATTTGAAAGATCAGTTTTTGCTCGAGATTTTTACGGCTTTCCGTGGTACCTTGATGTAGGGAAAGGCCGGAGATCGACATGTGTTGTTTACAATGGTTAGGGAGATTAAAATGCCGAGCGACAGGTTTGGATGCGTCTTTGTCATCTTTCTCAACATCACGAAGATGTTCTCGGAATCGGTCACCTAGTCGTCTTCCTGTTTCGCCGATGTATAACTTTTTGCATAATGTGCAGGTTATGCAATAGATAACATTTGCGGAGGTACACGTGAAACGATCAGTGATCTTAACAGATCGCTAAGGGCCCGATATTTTGTCAGTGTTTTCAATGAAAGGACAAGTTTTGCATCGCGAGCACTTTTAAATGCGCGCGCTCGCCTGTCGCTCGGCATTTTAATCTCCCTAACCATTGTAAACAACACATCTTTCAAGGTACCACGGAAAGCCGTAAAAATCTCGAGCAAAAACTGATCTTTCAAATTGGCACTCTTAATCCCCACGGTATCAACGAGCGCTTTTCATTCAATTAATTTATTCCTGTTTTTCACGTTACCATGTTACCACCAATAGCGTAGCTCCATTTTCTGTATATAAACCATATACAACCCACAATTCCTCGATTCGCTCCGACGAAGGGCTAACGCTCGAAACGTCAGCTAATCGAATCCCTGTACGGTGGTCAATTTTACATTATCAACTCCGTTGATAAACCAAATTTAGGATCATGAATAGTTCGCTTTTTAATAAACACCCGTTGCACGGTCAGCTTAAAACTTCCTGTCTTCCAGTTTTTATAATAATAAATCAAGTAAAAGACATATCCAAACAAGTCCTTTCACGGGATAATTGTGCTTGGCTAAAGGTGGCGGACCTCGCGGGAAAACATCCAAATTTATGATTGGTTCTTTGCGATCCTAGCCTCCGTCGCAGCCGTTGTTTGTGTCGGTCTTATTCTCCCTCCCCATAAACGTCTGCTGAACCGAGCTGGACATTCTATTCCAGGAACTAACCAATCACAAAGCGGCTTTTAAATTTCGGTGGCTAAGTTCCCTTAGCCTCTTCGTGGCCGTTGTTTGTGTCCGTTGTATTCTCCCTTCTGATTGGATACTCAGCCACAATGGGAATGGAATGTCCGGCTCGTTTCAGCAAACGTTGGTGGGGAGGGAGAATAGGACCGACACAAACAACGGCTGCGAAGGAGGCTATTGAGATCCTATCTAATGGAATAAATCAGTTTTAAAACCATCATATTTACAATTCATACACTAGTTGTAGTCTTCTGTTGGTGATTAAAATTAGTTCAGACAGAACAGAAAAACTTTGCCTTGTTGAAGTAGCAAATGAATTTGTTGGTCTTAACGACAATCGAAAATAAGGAATTTCTGTGCATTCAGAGAATCCGATTTCGTGACAGTAAGCGAATAAACGAACAAAAGTTATGATTACTCTACCTTCGTTTACAGGTTTCGTTAAGAGTGATTATAAAGCTTATTTTGTCACTAACTTCTTTCTCTAAATGTTTGAATTGAGTTGAAAAGTGTAGAAAGGGATATCACTTCATTTTTTGAGTTAATAAAATATGTTAACTGGTAGACAAAGCTAATGAATTTAACGGAGATATATGCCTTTTAATTATTTTTAGAATTAGTCCCCTCCTCTCACTTGAAAACGCGGGAACGGCCCCTCCACTTTAAAAACTGCTCCACGGGCCCTGAGCTAGAAGGAGTTCATCTGTTCGGATTCCCTACTGAAAGTGTAATTGTCCGAAAATGTTAGGGAACAAAATCTTCCTTTGAGAAAATGCAAGCTAAAATGAACTTTGAACAGTCCACGCGTTTTATCTGCACGATGACTAATATTTACACAGAATCAAAACGCCAAGTCCTGCGAATCAGGTTAAAGGTACAGTATGTCTGGCAGTGGTTGGTAGTCCATGGGGATAACTGAGCTTCCTGTTTTCGAGACGTGGGAAAATCGTAAAACTTTAATTGGCTACGTGATTTCAAATGACGCTGCTGGGGTCTGTGCGTCATTCAAGATGTCGAATCAGTTTGAAGCAATTGTTGAAGAATACGGTCTTGCTCTTGTTTTCAAGACCAACCTCTTGGCAAATTGGAGAAAGAGTAATAAATAAATGGGCATTTGTAAGTGATAGCTATTTTTCTTGAACAAACATCTTTTTGGAGTTACATTGCAAGTGCATTATTTTACCATTCTCTTTAGAGTGTTATTCAAGATAGATTGTTATTTTAGCAATTTTCTGTGGTTACCGTACAGTAACGGTAACTCAACCTCGAATAATTTGAAGTCACCAGTAATCGGAACAATTAATCCAGTTTCCATTAGCTTTACTTTGTTTCTGTAGAGACTTTTATTGTTTTTCTATACCTTTTGTAATTAGTGTTAGTTCAATATTTTTAACATGAAGTCTCCTGAAGGTCTAACCGTGTCTAAATTAAGTTATCATCTTATTATTTTAGTGATATACTATCAACTTTAACTGGAACTTGGCAAAGTTGCTCTGTTCAGAACCTGCCGATTTCTTCTCTGTCACCTAAAGGCTTTTTCACACCAGCGACGTAAGCGTCGTAATCGTAATCGCACTCGTAATCGCAATCACAGGTGTAGTCCCAAGAGCGCTACTGTCGTAACCAGGCATTATTGCTCTGTGAACAGGAATTTAGGTTTTGTTTGTATAGTGTTGACAGTTTTAATCCTCTTTTGAACTTTAAGCTCTTATTAGAACCAAGATAGGGATAGAAATTCTGTCACTTTTGCGAAATCGAAATAGCAGGTGAGAGTTGTGAGAAATCAAGCAAACCGTGAGATTAAATAGTTTCGTCATTTAACAAACTGTGAGTTTCCTGTGTCGGTTCCAACTGATTCCTGACCCTACGACCAAGTGTACGAAATCAGTACGACTTAAGAGCTACGTAAGGCCAATTCCAAACGTCGCGTTACTGCCGTGCCAAACTCAAGTGAATTTGACCCGGCAGTGGCTCGACTATAGCACGGCACTGGTTCAATCACCAAAGCTAGTTCAGTTTGCGCTAAATTCAAAATACAATAAAACAACAACAACAACAGCAACAACCTAAAATAAGTTTAAAAACATTTACCTTGTTTATGAATTCAGTTCGGCACGAGAAGAGCACGCCGTTTGAAACCAAGTCGAGCTTCTGCCATGCGGCACGATAAGGCCTGCCGTGCTAAATAGTCGTGCCGAACTTATTTCAACCTGCCGAACTGAGTGATTTCAAACGCCGTTCTTCTGCCGTGCTTAAGTAGAATTTAGTTGAATTTAGAAAAGGTAAACGCAAACTAACTGTAGTACTTGGGTCGTGACTCGCTTGTTGAGTAGTTTGAAATGAAACGCAACTTATTCAACCATTTTCATTTTATGTTCGCGATGTGATCCCCTGCTACGTCGAAAATATTAAATTGCTGGAAGACTATTTCGGATACAGCTCGAAGCCAAAAGGCGAAATACCTAATACCGCTGAAAAAGCCTTGAGCGATTTGTACCCAAATCTTTACGTTCTCTTGAAGATCTTTTTCACAATTCCAGTCATCAGCTGCGATTGCGAAAAGAGCGCAAGTGTTTAAGACGGCTCCGCATTTATAACAGAGCCAGCACAGCTCAAAGAAGGCTCTCTAGTTAATGCGAAGTGGTAGATTCGTTTGCCCAGAATCATTCAAGGAGACTTGACCTTGGCACTCTACTCAACGATTAAGCCCAAACTCCATTTCGACCAAGAAATCTTTCTTAAGTATTGACGTTTCTACGTTTTATCTTAACATTTTTGTTTTCTATGTAAAGTCATTCAAAACGCACAAAATAAAGTCTGGTACGGCGAAAATTACCGGGGAAACATGCCCCTCTGGACTCTGCCGCCCTTCAGTTCCAACCTTCCCATGCAAAAACCTGTCTCCGGGCCTTTAAAGAGTTCGATCGTTTGCAGAGACATTTGGTTTGAAATATTATCCTCTATTTGGGCTCTTACTGATTTCCGCACTCCAGTATTCAGGATTCGAGATTCCCCGATCACCGTTTCCAGAGTCCTTCTTTTTGATAAACCGCTCGTTTTCCAGCGATCTAAAAGGTGAGAGTTTCTTCAAAATACTTAAGCCTTGGAATCACGATTTTCTCCATAATACAAGATTTGGATAGTTAATTGAGTGATTCACGAAGAAACCCAGCTCTGAAAAGATGTTTCGATGGAATATTATTCAAAAAATATAGCCGTCGTATCGAGCTTTGTTCGCTTGTAACAAGAAAATCGACACACGCCGTGCTCAAGTTTCGACCGCAATAACCACCTATTTACTTGAGCTGCCGTTCAGTGCAATGATGTGGAGGCTTGGGAAGTGGCTGAAGGCGGAAAAAAACCCGAGTTGCGAGGCAGGTAAGCTGTACTTATGATAAAATGTCCCCGAGACAGGTCGATTTTGTTTTATGCGTGATAGTCGCAAATGCTCGTACATGTGTTGATACAAACGGCCATAACTTTCGAAATACTGAAAAAGTACAGGAATGTTCGCCGATAAAGGACTACACTTTTCGGCTGTACGTGTAGACCAGACTGTTCAACCAGGTCCCAAACTTTCAAAATTAGCTACTGACGCAAGGGCATTTCCGGCCATCGTTCGACAGCGATTGTGTAGTGTTTAGTGTATGTTTGACTTCTTCTCGAAAAAAGAAGCAAGAGTAAATCTGTTAGTCTCCCGCAAAACTGCAAAAATTAATAAGTAAAATTACGTAAGATTCATTGTTGGATGATGCGAATCAAATATTTTACAGTGCCACGAAAAATGACAGTTTCATGCTTTTCGGAGACGTTGCGACCGGCGCTGACCGAGCGAAATAATTTATGGCTCCTAACGCCACCGAAAACCCATTTCTATTCAATTTTTATTCTAACCTTGGTAAAGTCGTTGAGTTACGAGAGTTTCAAGCGAAATTATTTTAGATGTGAAAATGAGTGGGTGGTTTTTACAGAGACAGCCTCTTAAATGCAATGTTGGGAGAGGCGGCTCGTGCAACACGATACATACTCGTGCAACAAGATATTGGATCAGTGAAAATATTCATCGTTTAGCCGGGGCCTTACGCCTGTTGATTCAGACCAACCTCTTTCCCAGGCGGAGAATAGTTGGTTTCAGACTTCGGACTTAATTTGCCGTTCCACAGGCGTTCGTAATACAGCGCCAGTTCCGGTTCCAGTTCTGAGCAAAACAGCTTAAATATATACCATATGATAATCTATACATTAAGTTCGGCACATGAAAGGTTCTGCGTTTGAATCATAGCCGTTCCAAAGTCGAAATTCGCCCTTCATCCAGGAAAAAAGAACGTATGTTCTTGTTAATTCAGACGTGTGGTCGTGTAGTTAATTAAATGCATTAGGCTCGGATCATGAACATTAAGGCGTATAAATCGGGCACAAGGACCTTTTCCATGAAACTCTTACCCATGACGTATTAACTAAGGTCGTTCTTTTTTCCTAAGTGTTCCTTCGAGTATGAATACATTTTGAACTATGAAAGTTTTGCTTGAGGGCAAAGAACATTATATTCGAACAACACATAGGGGGAGGGGGTACTGGAAAAAGACATAAATGTTTAATAACTTAGAGATAAGCACTACGGTCCAATGCCAGTGTCAGCCTTAATCCAAAAATCATTCTGAACTCATATTTCATATTAGATAAACACCAATCTAGCTGTTTTTCCCGTCTTTAATCTTTTTTTTTTTTTGGCGGTGTATTTTCGCCAGTTTTCAGTCCACCTGTTTCGCTTAACCTTCTGAGTTCTGTTTGGGAGACTGGAAGTGAATTTTACTCCGCTAGGTGAGAATAGAAGACCTAGATGGCTACTTCCCGTCAATCATCGCGTCTGATCCAAATTTGTGGTCCAATAAAGTTTAACTTGGCGTAAGGCCCCATATGTCGTTTGCTCTAGTTTTTTCTCTTCTGTTTATACGACTCTTAGAAGTAATTATCTACAACAATGATGTATTCTTTTATGTGAATTGTCAAGCATTCTACTTCAGGCAGATTTGTATCAGTTGGGGTTTTGATGGCCTTCAAACTGCATTGTATTCATTGGTGATAGAGTTCTCGCCTTGTGCCAAACAGTTTCTGCCCTAATATAGAACCTCATAATGGCGTTCTCACCCTCGGAAATTTCCAAAGCTGCTTCACTTGCGGTGCTATTCGTAATCACTATCGTGGGAAACGTACTAGTGTGCGTGGTCCTCTTGAAGTTTCGAAGACAACTTCTAAGAAATCGGCCAACGTATCAGTTTATTCTGAACATTGTGCTGTCCGATTTGGTTGTTGGTCTTGTAACAATGCCATTCGAATTTGTTAATCAACTTCTTAGTGAATGGATATTCGGAGGAACGGCGTGCAAAATAATCGAGTTCATTGAAATTGCTGTTTCGGGTACGGCGGTCTTCACTCACGCTTGTATCGCGTTCGATCGATATCGTGGCCTGGCTCGTCCTTACCTGCCAAAGATGCAAGCAAGAGTTGTCAGAAAATTGCTTATCCTGTCATGGATCGTCCCCGCCTTTGCTTCATCTCCTTATCTGTACATGTTCAACTTATTAGATAACGGTTCCAAGACTATCTGCACGCCAAACGCAATTCCGATTAAATGGCTGGATAAGCTGTACGAAGCTATCGAGTTTGCCATTGTCCTGTTAGGACCGTTCCTTATCTTGTGTTGGTGTTATTTTCGTGTGATCTATAAGATGTGGGGAAGAAGCCCTTCGGTGAATACCGCAGATAGCGCGGTCGTTCATTCTGTCGTTCTGAAAAGCAAAAAGCGAGTGACGCGGACATCTGGTCTAGTTGCCACGGTGTTTCCTGTGTGTTGGATTCCTACCTTTATTTTAAGCTTCGTTCGGATTGTGTCGGGTACTGATCGCATTCATCGAGGGCATCTCTTGCACGAAATTTCTATGTTCGGCACCTTTATAAACGAGGCAGTCAATCCTATAATCTACTGCGCATTCGACAGGAATGTAAAAGAAAGAGTTGGGTTACGAGCTATTTGCACTTATGCAGGATACAATGAAGGATTGAGCAAAGATATAGAAGAGACAAATAACTTCAACATCGCAACTGCTATCGGGTATACGCAGATGAGTTTCAGAAACCTTGATCAAACTATTTCGACCAACGGACCAGCAGCGCATGGTGGAAACTCACGAAAGCGGGAAGTCGATGAAAAGTAACCGCGAAAATAACACTCGAATGGATCTCGAATGACGTAAGAAACTTTAAAGTACTTTTATTTTATTCGATTTTATTTTATTTTATTTTATTATTTGTTTTTTTGACAAATGAGAACAGCACAGTCTAAATGAGAATCTTTTAAGCACATTAATCGATGCGAGTTGCATTGCCTGATTCCCAACAAAGGAATAGGCTCGAGGAAGGCAAAATTGTTTTCAAAGTTGTTAAACGTAAATAACTATTGTTTTGGCAAAACACCAAAATAATATTCTTCACTATCTGTTTTGTTGGATTTAATACACGAAAACATACAGTTCTCTGGTTCGCACGTTTCGCAGTATTTTTTTCGTGAGATTCAGTTTATTTTATTTCATTCTGAATCAGATGCTTGGATCGGCACCAAATTAAAATTTATTCAGTTATTATTACGGGGCAGCTGCCTTTCACTCAGTGATTTTTGTTGAAGTAAAAAAATGCAAATTTGGGCTTTTTGGACACGTCTGGATACTTCCAGAGCGTTTGAACATACCGTCATAAAGCTGTAATCAACGCCAGCCATTAAACTTCCCACAACAGGTTTACGCCTTTGGACAGGTCTTGGTTCCTGTTTTTCTTTGAGCCTGAACTATCATGAAAATTTCCTAGAAAACTCTTACCTTCGATTTTGTTCGCTCGTTGAGGTTCCATTTCCTCGTTGAAGTACGGTCATTTAATTATATTATTGCTTGTCGAGCCAAAACAATATTTAAACAGAATTGCTCAACAGTAGAAACCGCGTCTACCAAGAACAAACCCGAAATTTGTTTAACTCATTGCACAAAGGAGGAGAGCCCTCATTTTGAAAATAAGCCCCAGCTCAAGCAAATCCCAAAGTTTTATTCATTTTCAGGTTTAGCAAGTGTGGGTTGCAAGGAAATGAAGACTTCGCCTTTTTAATTACTTTTGGGTTACTTTTGTATCATGATTAGTTCGATTTATAATAAACACCCGTTGCACGCTCAGCTTAAAACTTCCTGGCTTCTAATTTTTCATAGTAATTTTCCATAGTACAAGCATAACTTGTTTTGTCTTCACAGGTTTGTCAGTCATAGACTGTTAGTGTAGACTGTTATTTTATTTTATACGGATCGATTTTTCTGTTGCTTGCTTAATTCCTCATTTCTCTATAGAACCCAAAGCCATCGTTGTGTCAGTAGTTTTCGTTACCACTTGGAAACTGATCATCATTAAAAATAGAAATGGTAATCCCATCTCAAGCAAAACGATTTCTGACAGCACGTTGTTTAGATCATAGCGTTTTATTCCGGATGCTAACATTGACATCACCAAGGAGTACTCCAACTGTTTGAAATGTCCAAGATTTGTTCTGCGTTATTTACAAAACATGACTTCCCGTTATTTGCTAACCGGATAACTTGTAATCAATAAGTATCTGGCCAAAAAATAATTTCCACTTTCATGATTCAGCTTGGGCTGAAAGGGCCGCCCCGCTTAAATAAAGTTGTCAGCTATTACCGGCACTTTTAGCAAACGTTTTCGCCGAAGCAAAATTGGAGAGAAATATGTATCTTTCAAAAATGACGGAACTTGATAAGGGGACCACAACAGCTTTCCAGGCCTTCATACAGAGTCCACGCACGATGACAAATATTTACACAGAATTGATACGCCAGTTCCTGCGAGTCAGATTAAAGGTATGCCTGGCAGTGATTGGTAGCCCATGAAGATAATTCAGCTTCCTGTTTTCGAGACGTGAGGAAATCCTAAAACTTAAATTGACTAAGTTATTTCAAATGACGCCGCTGGGGTCTGTCCGTCATTCAAGATGTCGAATCAGTTTGAAGCCTTCGGTGAAGAATACGGTCTTGCTTTTGTTTCCAAGATCAATTTCTTGGCAAATTGGAGAAAGAGTAATTTTGACTTGAATAAATGGGCATTTGTAAGTGATAGCTATTTTTCTTGAACAAACATCTTTTTGGAGTTACACTGTAAATGCATTATTTTACCATTCTCGTCTTTCTATTCAATCGGCGTCCGCAAAATCTATTATTAGCAGATTTTTTCCCGGACTTTTAACGGAACAGCTATCGAATTAACTTTTATAGAGTGACTGTTTAGTATTTACAATTTTTTTTAGCATTTAAATATTTTGCGGGGTTTAGCAACCCAAGATAGATTGTTATTTTAACTATTTTCTGTGGTTACAGTAGAGTCCCGCTAACTCGGATAATTTGATGTCACCAGTAACTGAAATAATCACTGCAGTTATCCATCAGGTTCACTTTTTGGCATAGACTTTTATTGTTTCTATACCGTGTGTAATTAGTCTTAGTTCAATTTTTTAACTTGAATTCTCCTGAAGGTCTTATCTTATCTAAACGAGAATCACTTCGTGAATTTTACCGGGGCCACTTTTGCCTTGGCAACCCAGTTTACACTAGCATGCATAAGGGTCGTTTACATCAAGAAGTTTATCGCGGGACATGAAAATCTATTTTATCGCAAATATTCTTTGGAGAAAAAAACGTCTAATTAATAATGTGAAGAGAGAAAATGATATTTGCCTGTATACTCATTTAGATAATAGAATTACGCCTCGGCTTTCATAAAAATCTTCCCTGCCAGCAGGGCCGGAAATAAAAATCACGCCGGCCAAGGGCGCCTATGCTTTGTCGCATAAAAATTGGCATAAAACCTACATTAAATCAAACGGCTGATTCTTAACGATATCCAAAAAAGTAAATTTAATTTAGTCATAGTTTACAATTTTGGAAACGCGGTCACCCTGTGCTGTTGAAGACGGTTTTTTGTCTTCAAATCACGGGCTCGAAAAGTCCAGGTAATCATTGCACGTTGGGGGCCAAATCTACAAACTTCCAGGGTCTCGTTTTCATTCCTAAAACGGACAAATTACTTCCTTGGCACTTAAAATAAAAAGTAAAAACATAAATCGATGTTTAGGTAGCCTCAGAATGGAAGATCAAGGTGAACGGAGCCCTCAAACTTTTCTTGTGAATAATTTTCCTTCCCTCAACCGCGACGAAAACAAGGCGATCGGTTCACTTTGAAGAGAGTTGAATACAGATAGCGGATTTAAAGCAGCTGCCTGGACTTTAGAAAACAAAAATGGTAATGTACATATTAGTTGGAAGTTGAATTCAGCTTTTAGCACGATAGGCAAAGCCACAGCCGATAAAATAACTGCAAAATTTGTGGGAAAAACTCACGCTTTCGCTTTTGCGTGAATAATTAATTCGAACACGCGTTCACGCAGCGAATCGCGTCTGTGAAATTTCGAACATTTTTTGTGCTTTTAGATAAGTTTTTTTTTGCCTCATCTTGAATGAAAATTTATTGTTATTGAACTTCCTGTCGCGTTTCTTTCATTTGGTTGCCTTCATTTGAGAGTTTTAGTGCACGCTGGATTTGGATTTCTGTACATTTACGGCGACCCCCGTGATTTGTTTGTTTGGTATATTCGCTTCCCTCAAATATATTTTTATTGAGTCTTGTTCAGCTTCTACGGAACTACTGGGGATAGAGCTAAGTTGGTACTAAATTTACACAGTTGAAAAACGATTTATTTCAAAATAATTGCCTTGTTTTTGTCGTCTTTCTGATGTACAACTTTCCTCTTTCTCTCGCTGCGCTGTAAAATTTCGTTGGGCAGCGAAAAAATTATCCGATTTCTTCTTTTTGAATTCGTTTTACGTGTGTTTTTCGCCGAGGACTTCGGTATAAGAATCGAAGGAATCCTTTTAAAGAGAAACGTTTTTAACATGCTACTCTTGTTCTTGAGACGTCTTATAAAACGCAGTGAATAAACTTACGTTTTACAAGAGATTGATGTAAAGATAGTTTTGAAATATGTTCGCTTTGATTCTCGATAAAAGGTTCACTCTCAAGTGCAGTGGTCGCTCATAAATACGTCTCTCAAAAAATCCACTCTTAAGTTTTCGCACATGAAGTAGTCTCTCGTAAAGGTTGTAGAAGTTTTCGTTCCCCCAAAAGTTATAATCTTTGTCTGGAATGTCTTCGCTTGCCTCGAGTAAAGTTACTATGTGCACTTCGAGAAATTTGTCACAGCGGAAAGCGGGGCCCTGGAAACGAGACTTTGAAAAAACGAAAGAAAAAAACAGCATTTTATGACCGGTTCCAGCCTTCGGCTGGCCCCGGTAATTAAGTTGATTGGTTTAGTCCTTGCGATCGCGCTTTCGATTTGGCTCACACTCGTTCGTAAGCGTCGTTTGTCTTAAATGTAATCGTAAGGCTTAAGAAAAAGAAAACCTGATCCGACTACGCCGGTTTACGTGTACGATTACAATTGCTATTACGATTAAGATGCTAATGTAAGGTAGCCTTAGGCGGAAAAGAGGGTGCGGGGTGAGAGTGTTTTAAAAACAGTTTCTGTAACCAACAGGCTTTCTTATGGTGTGTCAAACGGATTTTTCCTTTTTTTTTTTTTAAGGGGGGGGGGGGGGGTTGATACGCCACAAAATGTAATAGTAACACAGAATGTACTAAATTTTGCCACAAAATTTAATAGTAAAGCAAAATGTAACAACTTCTGACTCAAAATGTAATACATACAAGTAACACAAAATGTAATAACATTTTAGGTAGCATATGTTTCTTCGAAATGTAAAGATTTGTATCGGCACTAAAATCCTTCAATTTCTTGCTAAGCACAGTGTCTGAGATGGCGGGTACCTTCCTTTGGGATAACTGTATAGCGGTGTCATTCATGTTCGAGAGGTTAGTGGGCAGCAACCATGTACAATGTAACGGGACAAAAGTCACGTCCTGCCAGTATCTGACTACAAATTAAAAAAATTCAAAGAAACAGCAGCCTGATAATGGAAGACCACATGCCAACAAGCTTATGACAAATTTCCCACAGGTTGACCCCAAACTAAACGGATTTTTAACAAGAGCCCTCTATAAGATCATCAGTTTTGCGTTAAAGAGGCTCGATATGTACAGTTTATTTGGCCTTTGGGTGTAACTGTTGAAATCTATATTTCCTATAGAAAGGTCAATTATTCCGAAATCCAGTCACACACTTCATAACGAAACTTCACTATTCAAAGTTCCACAACTTGTAGGCCAAATTAGAAAAAAAAAAACTATAATTGCAAATAAAGTTTTGAAGGCCGGTTTTGTTCATTTACGGATTTTTCTTGAAGCTAGGAAATGTTAAACTTTTACACTTGTCTTCTCTCCTCAAGTGAAGCAATTATCATGATATCAAAGCAGTTTCAATTTACATTGAGCCCTCTAGGCGGCTGTGATTGTAAGATATTTTAGCACGAGAACTCCTAAATTTATCCAAATTAGGAGCTTTGTGACTTGTCCGTGCTTTCCACATTTTACAATCACAGCTGTCTAGGAGACTCAATGTGAATTAAAAATGTCATTGATACTACGATAATTCCTTGGAAAGAGAAAACATGAAACATTTAAAAAAGATGACACAACGTTTGAATCTACAAGAAGACATGTTCTGGATACTCAGTATCCATCTTCAGTTGAAGGATGTTTACAAGTGAGTGACTTATATAAAGTAAATAACAAGTAGGTGTTGATTACAAATTGTAGAATAATAGTTACAAATCAGTGAAAAGGTTACATAATACTTAAGGGATACAAGGGGAGAATAAAAAGTGCGAGTAAAAAACTATGAAAAATGCTGAATACAAATAGTAATTAAAGTAATTAATACAAATAGTAATTGAGTTGTTTATTCAATGCGGGTTGTTCCCATTCAATATGTAGGGATTCTTTGATCTTAAGTTGGAAATTAGTAGGAGCCGAGTCTAAGATGGAAAAACAACTAAAAGAGCATAGATTCTTACACGACTCAGAACCCTGAAGATGTAACTTTATAGATGTAGGAATTGCGATCCGAAAGTAAGTGCTCACCAACCCTGGTGCCAAAATGTCTAGTGGTTTCACCGACATAACAGGTATGACATCCTGCACATATAAATTTGCAAACCACCTGGGAACGGAGCGCATTGGGGATCGAGTCCTTCACACTGAACATGTTACTTAATTTGAAGGAAGTGAAGGCTAACCTAATGTCTAAATTCTTACAATATTTTTTAGCAATGATTTTTATTTTACGTTGCGCCAAAAGGGAAAAGGGGCCAACATAAGGTAATTTGAAAAACCATTTATACGTCTCCTTAGAATGGTCCTGCCGGGATGCATCCTCTGGGGTGTTGTGAACCTTATAAAGGTATTGCTTAACTACCCTTTGCAAAATGTTGCATGGGAAACAATTTTTGATAAGAATAGATGTTAATTGTGGGATGTCGGTGTGAAAGCCGCTCCAAGTGTTGTTGATTTTGAAGGCCCTGTCCACTAATGTACGAATGAGACCAATTTTGTAAGAAAAGGGTGTAAACGTTAGATGACGTTTCGACGACCTCATGTCATCATTGTCGAATGTGAATACATTAACTTAATTGACATTACATATATACAGAATTAGGTGTATATGTGAATGACAAGAATGTGAATAATAAAATAATATCGCGAGAGTAATATTTAATATTTATAATATTTAATTATATTTATATTGCGCTTTTCCTATAAAAATAATCAAAAGCGTATTCCAGTTCGCAAAGTAAAACTACCGACAAATTTAAAAAGTTAAAACCTAAAATCCTGACATAATTAAAAATATTAAGAACTTTAAGCTAAGCACTAAATTTAACAAGAAGCTTAAGAGAATAAAAAAGATACGTGCAATAAAATATAAAAAATAAATAAATATATAAATAATAAGAACAAAATAAAAGTGAAAGCAAAAGCAAGCTAAGTCAGTTCAGTCCGACTAAGGTGTTAAAAATGCCTTGGTAAAAAAATGCGCTTTAAGGTGGCGTTTAAAATCGTTCATATCACTCTTGCTTCGAAGCTCTTCTGGGAGGGAGTTCCATAGTCTGGGAGCTGCGACTGCGAATGCCCTGTCACCTAGAGTCTTTTTTGTGATACCTTTCGGCATGCAAAGCAGAAGTTGATTTGAAGATCTTAAGCAGTAGCGATTCTCCTTGACCACTACTAACTCCCTAAGGTAGCTGGGTGCAGACCCATGTATTGCTTTGAAGGTCAAGAGACAGATCTTAAAGTCAATTCGATATCGCACAGGCAGCCAGTGTAGACTAAAAAGTGACGGAGTGATATGGCAAAACTTTGGGAGTCTGAAAATTATACGAGCCGCTGTGTTTTGTACACGCTGAATCTTATCAAGCTGCTTAGCAGGCAGACCGTATAACAAACTGTTGCAATAGTCGATCCGACTGGTAATAAAAGCGTGCACTAGTTGCTCGCATGTCTCTTGCGACAAGTACTTCCGTATACGCCTTAAGTTATAAAGATGAAAATATGCTGCGCTACATAGTTTGTTAACGTGCGTGTTCATGGTGAGTTCCGAGTCAAACCATGCACCTAGATTTTTTACAGCAGAGGAGGCTAAAGCCACTTTTGATGTGCCAACCATGAGAGCATCAAGCTTAACTTGTGTAACTGTTGGCGCGACCCGACAAGTAAGATTTCGGTCTTGCCGTCGTTAAGCATTAATTTATGGGAGATCATCCAGTCCCTAATGTTCGCAATGCAGTTCGTCATAGCAGAAATCGCCTCATCAGAGCCAAAAGTCGGATCAGGACGGAACGACAGATATAGCTGAGTGTCGTCAGCATAGCAATGTACCTCCGGTAAATGGGCCTTGGTGATGTCAAAAAGTTTGCTAGTGTACAAGCTGAAAAGTAGGGGCCCAAGACAAGATCCCTGAGGCACGCCATGGCGAAGCTCAAAGCTGTCTGACAACACACCTTTGAAACTTACACGCTGACAGCACTTGTCAAGATACGAACGCAGCCACTCTAATGCAGTACCGCTCACTCTAAACTTTGAGTGCAAACGATCGACCAAAATTTGATGACAGACAGTGTCAAATGCGGCGCTAAGGTCGAGTAGCACCAGCAGAGTCACGTGCTGATTATTCATACTCATAAGGAGGTCGTTTTTGACTTTTAGGAGAGCGGTTTCGGTGCTGTAATGTTTCTTGTAGAAATTTGCACTCAAGTCCCTGATCCACAACATGCTGCGTTAACTGGTCAGCAGCTGCTCGTTCAGATAACTTGACACAAAGGGAAGATTACTTATTGGGCGAAAGTTCTTGAACGCCACCTTCAATCCAGCCTTTTTAAGAGCAGGTAGTACTAGTGCCTACGCGGTACGCGGTACGCAGTTGGTAAAGAATCCTAGTGGACAAGACATTATAACTTCTTTGCCTACACGGGTATGCGTTACGCAGCCGGTAGAGGCTCCAATTAGGCAAGACATTATAATTTCTTGCCTACGCGGTACGCAGTAGGTACGTTCACTTATAGCACGAGAGATATTCGTGTCAGGCTTTCTGTCTCATTCGATAAGCACAGGAAGACGAACACTGTTTACGACTTTATAGAGCTTCGGGTAGGAGGTATAATTTTGTTACTAGCGAAGAATGTTTTGGTGTTAGTCATTTACACACTCTGAACATATCGCTTGGTTTGACCGACTTTGAAACTTTCTAGTTTAAAGCTTATTTACTTCGCGATCTAGCCAAGCGCTATTATTTTACTTCCGCTGACAAGCTTTTATCTTCTCATTGGTCATGTTTTTTGACAAGCGCCAGACAGATGTGTGCTCAAGCGTGAATTTGTGAAGAGGGCGTTCTGCAGAATCCTGGGGTTTGCAGGCAGGCGTTTCCTCCCTCCCCCTCCGTTCTTTGTTTTGCTCTCGCCCCATTTCGCGCGCATCCAAAATTCGGAAATTGGCTTTAACCACACGGAAACGCTTGCTTCGCAGGCTAGATGTTTTGAAGCTAATGTTAATTTCGTCTCTGATGAAAGCCAGGTTAAGGTTTCACGTTAACACAAGTTAAAATAACTAGCTGCTAGATGTTAGTTTCACTTTCCTTGTCGTTATCATCATGTCCACAGTCTTTGAAGCATCATTTTTTTTTTTCATCGAATTCACCCTTATAGATGGGCGAGATTTCATCCATCTTAATGTGCGGAAGCATTTAGCTCGCCTTAATTTGTACATTGGCTATATTTCGCGTTCCTTTAACTATACAGACATATTCACTGCTCCATTATATATCGAGAAGGTGGTCGTCCTATAATGCAAAAGTTGCTGAATTATACATATTGCGAAATGGGTTGGTGAAAATTGACTCGTTCTATACGTTGAAACAATCACATAATATGTGTTCGTTTGATCAACGGTTGAAATCACAATTTACAAGGTCTGGTTATCCCCAGAAAATTCGAGTTAAAGTGAACAAGTCTGCTTCCGCCAACGCGTCCTCAAAGATGGCAAGGAATGAGGGACACGAGGAGGCGGAGTCACTTCATAGCAGTCTTGTGAGTTGTCAATTACTTTCTTTCTTTGGCGATATGCTATTGGATGATCGTTGCTAGAAATTTGCGGGAGGTCCAAACTGAAAAAGAACAAAAAAAAGATGGCCACTCTGTCGAGTAATCTACGGCTACAACAGCGAAGAAATAAAGATAATAAAGAAAGTTTGTTATCTGAAAAATTTCCACTAATAAATAAATTAATTCTTGTCTGTTTGGGCGAGATATCGGACATTCTTGGCGTATGAATGTGTACTGTACTTCGAACGATCACGGACGTATTGAAAATTTGATTTTCTCCTGTTTAAGAGTCATACTCAGTTATTTTCGAGCTAGATAAAAAGGTCGTGGTCACCGTCTTAACCGCCGACCGGTTAGCTTAGTGGTAGAGGACCGGACTACCGTGCGGGAGGTCGCGGGTTCAAACCCCGGCCGGACCAACACTCAGGGTCTTTAAATAATTGAGGAGAAAGTGCTGCCTTTGTAATGACATCTGCAAATGGTTAGACTTTCTAGTCTTCTCGGATAAGGACGATAAACCGTAGGCCCCGTCTCACAACTCTTCATAATTGATTCTGTGGGACGTTAAAGAATTGGATGTTAAAAAGTTCCAATTGGTTTTACTTTGGAAAATACCGAGAAGGCCGATTTCGAGTGACCTTGGCGGCCCGCCAATATGGCGGGTCGAAGGAGTTCTTATTACTTGAGTCCTGATCTTGCCATCGTAATTTCTCAATAATTCTTGTAACAGACATAACGAACTATCCTTCTTTGTCTCATTTATCAAAGTAAAACTACTCCTGTTTCGTAAATAAAGTCATTTGCATGTTTCTTATTTATATGGTACAAACACCTGCGTCTTAAGACATGTTAAGAAAATTATATTGATGCGTGATTTCTGGAAAAATCTTGAATTAATATATATCAATTTGTTGTTGCATTGTAAACATTCTTCATAACACGCACTGACTTCTTTTTTCCAAATCAAAGTATTTTCGAAATCACCCAGAACATAAGAACTCAATTTTCATTTCAAATATCGAAAATGACAGTTAATTTTATCCAGAGTATGTGGCTACAAACTGTCGCGGAAATACCGACCGACATGATTTCAACCTCACTGTTGATACAAATATGCAAATTACGTCACGTTTCAAATTAAGTCCTTCATTAACTGATTCAGGCTTTTAAACTCCCCTTTGTACTCCCCTTTCTCCAGATGGCATAAAAAATCACCCACCTTAGCTTCTATTGTGAAAAAGGTGTGTATCCGGCTAGAATTTGAAACCTGAACGATGAACGTCGAGAACATAACGAGGATGACTGATTGACAAACTGACGTGAAGTGAACATCCTTTCCCGTTACCTAACTTGCAGCGCGCGCATCCGCTAATTACGTTTGTTCACTCAATCCTACCGTGAACAGGGTGAAGAATTTTCCTTGCTGTGTTTTGAATTAAGGTAAGTGGTTTTATTTTATTTATATCTTTATTTCCTTGGCAATATCACCCGTACCCTCAGTGTACCTCAACAGCGTTCTTGCTTTCAAAAGGGTAGCAGAGCAAAAGTTCAGCTCAAATTGATAACTTGATAACTAAATTGCTCGTAGAGATCCAACGTAAACTTGTACTTCTTGATTTTCCTTCCAGAGTTTTTGTTTTGCTCATCGATGTCCAGTTCTGCATGGCTTTCATCGACACAAAGATGAAGTAACAATGGTTAGATGTGGGTTTTCAAGGTATGTTACGGACAGTTGAAGGCAAAGCATAGCATCAAGCGAGTGCATATCGCTTTCACAATGCACCAGAGATTTAAGGCCTCGTCTCAAAGGTTTCAACGTAATCGATGCTTCGCTTTAAAGGGAAATTCAGCTACTTTGGGCGAGAGCAGGTACTGATTCGAATTACTGATCTATTTCATTGTAAACAGTTTCGCATAATTTGATGTTTTATGACCGCTATATCAACTGTTCCAGGAAAATACGACACCTTAGCACTCAGTAATCTGGGTTCTAAGCTGGGAAGTGACTTGAAATGGAATATTCTTGAGTGGGTAATCTTTGCCTGGGGAAAGCACATCCTGCCATTAACATAAAGTTGACATGAAGAATCAAACTAAGCGGGCCATTAGAAGAGTACGATAGGAGTTATTAGACTGACGGTGACGACGTTTTTTCTTTTTTTCTTCGATCGCACCTACTATTTGATGCAACAGGGAATTTTGCTTGGGCTGATCGCTTTGCATGAATTTTTTGCCAATTCTCCCTTGCTCAAAGTTTTTATTATTGCTTTTGGCATATATCCCACTATAACGTTTCTAATGGCACTTCCCTAATTACAAGTACATGATCTTTGCAGGTGTTTTCAATTTACTAGAGGAAGCCAAAAACATCACAATATGTCCGCGGCATCGGGATGTCTACGGAACACGGTGGATGTCGGGAAAGAAAAGATGTGGCATACCAAAACGTTTTAGTGGACATAACACCAAACTTCCACCAAAGGGAGACAGAGGGGTCTCTTTTGTTCAAGCTAAAGTTCTCTATCAAGAGCTGGGGATAGTCATTGCTATTGGCATGCGTAAGTAGATACATGTAACCAAAGGGACAAAATGTTTGTAGGAATTATAATTCAGTAGTTCATTCTTTCTTGATCATGGTATAAGCAGTCCAAAGAGCTCAAACCTAAAGAACAGTTACACAAACAAAATGGAAAGCTTGTATGAGCTTTATATAGTTTCAATCAGCATCTTACAGAATCAATTTGAATTTAAAAAAGTATCATTTTAGTCCCAATCATAGTTACTTAGTATAACTGGCGTAAAGAATCTCGTTCACTTCTTTAACGAGATGTTTTTTTCTTTAAATGATCACAAACCTTTCGCGCATTCAACAATAGCACCACAAGGTTGGGGTAGTTTTTTTCCAAACTTTTCTTGTATTTTTGTCCACCCTGAATATTTGATCTAAAGGATCATTAGAGAAGACACAAGTGCAAGTACTTTTATTATCTTAGTATCTCAAGCTCTCCCTCTCTCTTTTGTTTTATTTTGTTATTTTGTTTTTTTTGTTGTTGTTGTTGTTTTGTTTTTGTTTGTTTGTTCAATCTCGCAGAAATACACTTATCTTTTTTCTCTTTTTTAATCCTGTACTGTAATATAATTGCCTCTGTTTCAATAGAATGGCCTGCCACGATTAGCTAAGCTACCTGTAGGTCAGTCTAAATTGTAATTTTATTTTTAATAAGCTTTTATGAACCTTAAAAAGAAACATATATATATATATATATATATATATATATATATATATATATATATATATATATATATATATATGTACTCTTCGTTGGTTTGGCTGTGTACGGTAACTTGCTGGCGATTAATTTGGCTTTCATTGCCGCTTAGGTGCTTTTTTCAATGGTGGGCATTTGTTTTCATAGTCGACTCACAACAGTATTTCTATATCTTACTATTCAGCCATTCACAGATGTTGGAGGCGCTGGTCACTTTGCGACTGATAATCATGGCAATGATAACAATGATAATGAATATGATAATGACGACGATTATCAATATGATGATCGTGGTGCGGCTGCCAGTGACTATGAAGTTGGTAGATGTGTTGCTGGTGTTGCTGGTGGTAATGACGGTGTTGGTGATGGGGATGAGTATGGTATTGGTGGTCATAGTAATGGTGAGGGTAAGGACGATGATCATCATGCATATGTTGTTGTTAGTGATTCTAGTAGTATTGGTGATGGTTTTAATGGTGATCGTGGTGGTGTTGGAGGGGGTCATGTTAACAGAGGCAATAATAAAGGCAGAAATGGCCTTCATCGGTCTGAAAACAGTGATGGTAATGGTATAGCCGTGGAATTTGACAGTGATCACGGATCGGGACTTGTCGCTACAGAGGATTATTCAGAGCTAAAACTTAAACTTGTTGTTACTTATATAGCGCAAAATTCATTAAAAATATATGATCTAATGCGCTTTACAATTGATAAAAATCATTAAAAATTAAATTAACTATGCTAAAAATGTAAAACTATATCTAGAGTGCTAATTATATTATAATTACAGAAATAAAAATCACATAACACAGAAATATAAAATCTAAACATTAATAAAATACGCTTGCCTAAAAAGATACGTTTGAGCTCTCTCTTAAATATGATAATATCATCCATAGCCCTAAGGCTTGGCGGCAAGGCGTTCCATAAAACTGGAGCAGCAACCGAGAAGGCCCTATCTCCACTGGTTTTGGCCGATTTTACTTCGGGCCAGGCAAGAATATTATTATTATTTGATCTTAAATTATAATTAGAGTGTTTAAAAGATAAAAGGTTGCTAAGATAGGCTGGTGCAAGACCATGAAGAGCTTTAAAAATTGTTAAATTGAACTTAAAAATAATTCTAAATTTAACAGGCAACCAATGAAGCTCTATCATGACAGGTGTGATGTGCGCATAGCGCGGCGTGTTGGTCAGTAACCTGGCAGCTGCATTTTGTACACGTTGCAATTTATGAATATGTATAGCTGGCAGACCATATAATAGCGAGTTGCAATAGTCCATACGACTTATGACTAAAGCTTGTAGTAAAGTCTTTGCAGCTTCAAAAGGGAGGTATTTTCTGATACGCCTAATGTTGTACAATGAAAAGAAAGCTAACTGGCACGTCTTGTTTATGTGGTTGTGAAAATGGAGATTAGAGTCAAACCAGACACCTAAATTCCTAGCTTCAGTAACTGAAGGTATAGGCGTGTCACCAACTAAAAGACTATCAGTTCGGATTTTACTAAGTTGCTGGCGAGCTCCAATGAGCATGAACTCAGTCTTCTCTTCATTCAGCTTCAACTTATCTTCAACCATCCACGCCCTCACAGCCCTAATACACCGCTCCATAGCACACTTTGCCCCCGTCTCACTTTCAAAACTGCCTGGCTTGAACGACAGGTAAAGTTGAGTGTCGTCTGCATATGCATGGACGTTTGGTAGATGGGTCTTAATAACTTCAAACAGCTTACTAGCATAGACAGAAAAAAGAAGCGGTCCTAGACATGACCCTTGAGGAACACCGAATGATAGGTGAGATCTGTCTGACAGTTCGCCGTTAACCGCAACACGCTGAGAGCGGCCAGACAAGTAGGAGGTGAACCACTTGAGAACATCTCCTGTGATACCAAAGGACGTTTCTAGGCGCCGCAGGAGAATGATGTGGTCCACCGTGTCAAACGCTGCGCTTAAATCAAGCAGTACGAGCAGAGACACGTGCTGGCGATTCATGTCAAGCAGGATGTCGTTAACTATTTTAAGCAGCGCCGTCTCAGTACTGTGTGATTTCCTATAAGCCGACTGCAATACAGGAAATAGTTCGTTATCCGTAACGTGGGTGTACACCTTGTCAAATACTGCCCTCTCGGTAATCTTGGATACAAATGATAGATTACTTACTGGTCGCAAGTTTTTGTGAGCAGAGTCCTTGGCTCCCTTTTTTAGCAAAGGGTTTACGATCGCTTCCTTCCACTCGGAAGGGAAGTGTGCAGTAGACAGAGATGCATTTACCATTTTCGTGATAACTGACAGTAAAACCTCCAACGAGTCACAGACCAGATTAGTCGGCAATGGATCCAGTAAGCACGACTTTTTGGCAGAGTTCTTAATAAGGTCACACACATTGCTCTCGCTCAGGGTATCAAAAGAGCGCAGCGTTCGATCTGTGACATCTGTAGCTAGCCTGTCCGGTGGCACTAGACTGCGATCTGAAGAGCTAAGACTAATCGAGTCAATGTCTCGTCGAATGTGCTCTATCTTGCGCACAAAGAATTTGCCAATGTCATTTGCCAACACAGTCTTGTCTAGATGACCAGGAAAGCGAAGCACATTATGTGTACCAAGCAGCTTTTTGGCCGCGCTAAAGAGCTTTCTCTGATCGATGCTATTATCTTCTATGAACTTAGAGTAGAAGTCTTGCCTTGATTTATTCATGAGGTTAGCAACATAGTTTCTCTTCTTCTTGTAGTCAGCAAAATCTGAGAGCAACTTTGTTCTTCTCCACTTCCTTTCAGCCTTCCTACGTGAGCGCTTAGCCTTATCAATGGCGTCGCTATACCAGGGTACTAGAGGCCTACTGACCCTAGTACGAGTCCTTAGTGGAGCATGCTTATCGAGCATCGTAGAAAGAGTGGTGCTATACTCTTTAGCGTATGCTTCTAATTCATCAGCAGTAGTTGGATCGTCCGCTGCATATAGCGCAGTAGACCGCAAGTCTGTTTTCAGCTGCTCCATATCGATGGACTTGATTTTCCGGTAGCTAGTAGTCTTCACGGAGAGGCCAGGTCTTGGTGGCGTAAGCCAGCACAAAACAGCTGCATGATCAGATATAAACTGATCGACCACAGGCGTGCTGGCGATAAGGCTCTCAGACATTCGCGTTATGACTAGATCAAGGGTGTGCCCTTCACGATGAGTGGGTTGATCAACATGCTGTTCCAGTCCAAGGCCTTCTAACACCTCTAAGAATTTTCGTGCGCAAGAGTCCTGAGCATTGTCCACGTGGATATTAAAATCACCCGTTATAAGCAGTTGCTCCTTGCATAGCAGCAGAGTCTCAAGATATTCAGGAAACTCGGAAAGAAATACACTTGTGGGAACACGATGTTCTTCTGAATATGGCGGTCTGTAGATAATAATGAGCCGCATGTTGTGTTGTGACGATTTAACAATCCACTCGGAAAACTCGAAAGAGTTGAGGTCGCTAACTCCGGCATTAGCCTTGGAGACAGCAAGCGAATCGCGGTAGATAAGCCCAGTTCCCCCGCCGCGGCGATCAGGTCTTAGGTGATCAAGAATGCTGTAGCCGACTGGGCACAGCTCTGCTCTGACAGCCGAGTCGTTAGCTGTCAGCCAGTGTTCGGTAACGGCAACTAAATCAACTTTGCGTTCGCATATGTAATCAAAAATTACCGCTGTTTTGTTTCTCACAGAACGAGCATTGACATTACATAGTACCATTTGCTTGTGCAAGTTGAAGCCCGTTTTACATGAAGGACGTAAGTTGATTAAATTATTAGGGTTCCGAGGAGTAGCAATTGGGTTCCTTGTGCTGCGCGTAGAAAGTTTTGTCCTGGTGCTGCAATTCCATTGTCTGGAGGTGGTAGTGCGAGAGTTATTGTCCACAGGGCCCGGGTTAAGTTTAAAAACTAAATCACCAATAAGAGGCACGTGGAATGAGGCGGTAGTGTTGGAATAATATGTACACGGACACTTGTGTCTCTTGATTCGCAGCAATCTGAAGAATGTTGGTCGTGGCCTTCCTTTGTATTGATCTGTGTACACATATCTTGTAGATAATTGAACATTCTGTGTACAGTGCAACAAAAGGATCTTCTCAGTTAATGAGGGTCGTTTGTTCCATATGCAAATTTCCGTCGCCAAGCTTCCAAAGATGAGTGACCATTTATGTTGATAAACGAAGTTTTTCTGGGATAATTCGCCATGTAACTGCTTCAAACTTGTCCAGTTACTGCCTCTGGGTCTTAGGCAATTAACCCGACCACTCTCAAGATTGAACAGGATTGTGCAGGCGAGGAACAGGACCCAAAATGCGGAGGTCGATTCAGCGTGACTGTTCCTCATTATTATTATTATTGGACAGAGGAAACAATATTAGTGAGTAACATATTTCCTTTATCAGTACATCTTATTAACAAAAGGAGGTCTGGTACTCAACGGCAGTCTTTTGCATTGCAAAATTTTCCCTGGTATTGTAAATGGCTTGACGTATTTCATTTCTTATTATGACTAACTAATAAGTAATACATGTAATGAAAAAAAAAGTTTAGTTTCAATTAGAACTCACAAATATGTTATAAAATAACTATCAGAAAAATGACGTAATTTCTATTAAGTTGCGGATACACGTTATTTACACAAGTTCTTTCCCCTGCGGAAACAGAGAGCGCAACCAGCACAGTGGGTGACGTGAAAGAACGAAAAAGTCTGATGGCGGATGCAGAGAGGTTTCACGTTGTTGGCTTCAGAAAACAAGAGCTAAACTATTTCCTTACATGTTGCGGAGCATCCCCAGTCAGTTCGTCGACTACAACAGCGCGTACCAGGCGAAGGAACATTTCAGAAGCATCTGGGGTTATGGTTGCTGTTTTGCAGACTTTGTCTCCGAGCCACCCTGGTGAATTATGGAAAGACTTAAGGGACTCAGGTAAAATTTCTGAAACACTGAATGTACCAACAGGACAGAGTTAAACAAGATTACTGCTAAAGAAAGCGACATGAAATATCTCATTGCGCTTTCTGAAACCTACAACAACGCTACAAGTGGAAATGTGAGGAAACAAGTCCTCTCCATCATGGCTGATCTTACAACATTTGAAGAAATTCGCAATTCCATACCGGGGTTAACAAAATAAATGTTTTGTGAGGCACGGAAGCATCGGTTACTTTCCGGTCGTGAGGCGCCCGTAGTATCGTAATCTGGTCCCAGGTGTAAAATTGATTTCAAGGAACTGGATCATTTTCCAAGCTTCATCACAAGCCCTTACATCATACAGGATTTTCCATTTGGAGAAAAGTTTCTGAAATTGTCTTCTGGAGAAGTGGAGTAGACGCCATATGTGATCAGGGTGTCTGTCAACGACGGATAAAATGCCTTGGACGGCGGTGCGTACCAATGTGGACAATTGGGTGAAAATAGTCCTTGCATTTGCACAGTGTCACGGTACTTTTGACCAATAACTCGGCTTAACCTTTCTAGGGTGAATACCGGTGTAGGATGTTCGGCAAGGTCACAAACGTGAAGACATTACTGTGTTTACATGACGTCATAAAAACGGCTCCTTTACCTATTGGAGCGCCCTTTATATATTATGATTAATTTTATAAGCTCATACATGTTAGTAGAATTCTACTAGTATACTAATGCAAATGCTGTAATCTTAATTAATTCTGTTCGCACGAATTCTCTAAAGTGTGAAGTTTAATACTATGACCAGAAATAATTGGAATCGTTATTTGAAGGAAATTTCAGTTAGAATTCTACTATTCTTCTGCCGGCTCATCAACTATCACCTCATAGAAATCGAGAGCAAATAATCTAATTGTTAATACGTATATATGTACTTTTCTTATTAAACAGGCCAGTGCTCTCGTGTTGCTGATCACTGCACCAAATATGCCCTAAGCGACTCTACGGACCCGTCCTTCAAGAACACCTGCATTCAGGACCATGACTTGTTGTGTCAACGTTGCCAACATCTTAAAGATGTGCTAAGTGATATCAATATGGCAATCCAGAGCAGTAAGTTTGAGCAAGAGTCTGACATGGAGGACGCTCTTTACACCTTTCAAGAGGCCGTCCGAGCAATTCAGCTCTGGAAGTCGCATCAGCTGCGACTTGTGAATCAAAATGCCGGACGTACTGATTTCATCTATTGTCTCAACATTGATGGCGTCCTACTTGTCCAAGAGTGGGCCATGAAGTTCCTGCCGCGGCAGTACCGGGAATCACAAGGCGAATGGTTTGCGAAGAAAGGGTTTTCTTGGCACATCACTGTGGCAATCAGAAAGAAGGAGAGTGAGATGGAGACACAAGCCTTTGTGCACGCAGTTGAGCAATGTAACCAGGACAGTCCCTGTGTTGTAATGCTCATGGAACATGTTTTGGCCACCCTGAAGAAAGAAAACCCCGATATCAATCGTGCCTTTTATCGTCAAGACACCGCAGGGTGTTACTACGCTGCATACACTATTCTAGCATGTAAAGAAATCAGTAAGAGAACTGGCGTCTGCGTTCAACGTTTAGACTTTTCTGACCCCCAGGGAGGAAAAGGACCGTGCGACCGATTTGCTGTAACCATGAAAAAACCATGTACGTGCCTTTATCGTCGAGGGCAATGACGTCAGTACAACTGCACAATTTGAAAAGGCGCTGACGTCACATGGTGGAGTTCTTGGAGCTTGACTGTCCCTGATACAAGGCTCGTTTTCTGACAAGCTAACAGTAAAGTTGCCTGGAACCAGTAAATTCAATAACTTTGAATTCGAAAACGAAGGAGTAAGAGTATGGCGGGCTTATGGTGGCGGTGAAGGAAAGCTTTTTCCGTGGTCAAATTTCAAAGGTACGAATGGTCATACAGAATAAAACTATGGAATGCATGATGGTAAAGGGAAGGGATGTCTTCTCCTTTTGGTTTTAGTGCTATACTTTTGAGGCAAAAGCATCCTTAGCTATAACAAACTACAGCAAAGTTTCCCAGTATGAACAGCACTTGACAAGCTACCTGCTAGTAAAAGTTTCACTGTTTAAAGTGTGTCAAGACACACCCAAGGTGGGTTTCAATCCCGCTCGTTCTGTGGTAGGGATGGTAAACTGTAATAGGAGACTCCGGTTGTTCAACTGAGTAAGTTACTACATGACGCCACTTCACCATATAAAGTCAAAAATGTGCATAAAATATGACATCGTATGACTCCAGTGTCTAGGTTTGGACGGTTTAGAAATTGTGTGTTCTCGTGGGGAATGAAAATTAGACCGGAAAATTAGTGTGATCGAATTTTTTGATGCCAAAAGTACAGAAAATGAAGGTACCAGAGAAAAAAAATCTCTTACTCGTTTACTCTCTTTTTTTACGGATAATACGCGTGGACATTTCCCTCGTTGCTCGTAATCGTTAATACTGAGCAAATTGTAAATGTTTTTCTCTGTTTGCAATTTGCAAATATTAATCCAAATGCAAATAAAGTTGGGATATATATTTTATATATTTATTTATATTATTTGTCAAACCGTCGGAAAAGGGTAATTTACCATAATCATTAATTCGTTCAGGTATTGAAGCTGACAACGCTACCGTTACGGTAACCGATGCTTCATTTTCACATGGCAACTTCCGCCCTATCAAACCTAGGAAGTCAAGAAAGAAATCTCCCAAAACATCAGATATTGGGTACGAGAGTGATGAAGATGACTGTGACGAGATAGATGAAGGAGATGCGAAAACCAGTTCACCGCCTGTCCAAATGAGGGTTGCATTCGCGTCTATAAACGTTATTGCTCACTAGAAAATCATGTAGCCTATGGAAAATGCGAATTCCAACCTGAAAGAGAGTCTCTCCTACACACTGCGAAAATAATGTACAGCAAGAAGCTCTAGGGTGGTGAACTCAGTCTTAAGATGGGCATCACT
The DNA here is from genome assembly GCA_016490735.1 of Pachyseris speciosa. Classification (NCBI taxonomy): domain Eukaryota; kingdom Metazoa; phylum Cnidaria; class Anthozoa; order Scleractinia; family Pachyseridae; genus Pachyseris; species Pachyseris speciosa. Next base: position 677,149 of record JAEMWC010000303.1, on the reverse strand, counting down.
GGTTCTGCTACCACAGTTGTTCCCTTAGCAGATTCACAAAAGAAAGAAGAAGAAGGATGGGCTCTGAGAGTAACAAAGAAAGCAAAAGCCTTTAGCGAGAAACAGAGGAAATTCCTGGAAGAAAAATTCATGGTTGGTGAAACCATTGGAAGGAAACTAGATCCTGTGACAGTGGCAAGGCAATTGAAAAATGCTCGAGATTTTGATGATCAGAGGCAATTCTCACACGAAGAGGTTTTGTCTTCCACGCAGATTCAAAGTTTCTTTTCACAGCGGGCAAACTGCGAAAACTCAGAAGCCCAGTCAGTTTCCGACAAGGACTACGAAGCAGCTGGCAACCTCACGAAATGAGGTATTGGAGCACATACAGCCCAAGCACCCAGTCATGTACGATGGTTACAATCTTTGTGGCCTCGTCACTTCACAGAAGCTGAGTAAATTAAAAATCAGTAAACTAAGAGAAATTTGCCGCTCGTTTAAACTGCAAGCGCCTTCTCAACAAGGAAAACCAAAAGCTCCGTTTGTTAGTGCGTTAACCGCAATGGTATCGAAGTGTTCCTGCTACCACTCAACCACGTCTTCTGTGAGCCCATGAAGTAACAGTTGCATTGTGACGTGATAACTTGCAAAACAACTTAGGTTGGAGTTTTGCAAAACTTTATTTTTGTTTTCCTCATTAAGAGTTACCTTTCGCTGTAGTTAAGTTTTGCTGTAGGCTCGATTTCCGCTATTCTCTCGAGTCAGCTTAGTTTTGCTGCAGAGCAGACGGACATCCCCCCTCCCCTACACCCCACTCCGAGCCATCAAAAATGTAGACTTACAGCTAGACGGAAAGTATCATCTTACCGTTTCTCCGGTCATTAATAAACCATCAAGTTTGAACAACTTAGATCCTTCTAAAAGATATCGCCATGTTAGTTATGCCTTGAAATTGATGGTGCATGTTTTACACCCAGTCCGTAGTCCGCAGTCCACGGTCGGAAGTCCTTCTTTTATACTGACCGGATATTAAATATCCCCATACCAACTTTCCGGTATCACATCATCGTTACTAAATTTATAAATAAACTTGCATTTCCTCTAACAAATACTTGTAAAACGCGCTACTCGATACTACCGTAGCTGTTAAACCTAAAAATCTGTTTCATTAACTTAGAAATAGCATTTGGAGAATGTCAGATGACCATGCCAAAGGGATAAATTTAATTAGCGATAGTGCGCTACACGATGTTAATTTTACAGGAGCTTGTCACAAATTCATTCGCCGTATTTCATCGACATTCATGCTCCGCGTGGACACAAACATATTTTTCATACCAGAAGATAGGTGATTTCAATATCCCGATAGAGTGAGAGGAATTTAAAAAAAATTCATCAATTGAATTAGCACTTGAACGGGACATGTTCACGGAATGTTGGGCGATTTCAAATCTGTAATTTGGAATGTCAGTAAAGACTGTTTACATTGCAACAACAAAGTGAGCGGTATAAAATTTTCGCTAAAAATCTCCCACACAATCTTGAAACCCGTTTTCAGACACAGCTCTTTGTATCACGTCACATAAGCAAGAAAACATGGAAATTGCATTATTTAAGCGACAGGAATCGTTATATATTATCCTTGACTAATATTGGCTTAACAAGCCGGTCCGCAGAAATGCTAAACTACTACTGATAATATAATGAGTCTACGCTGTTACAACTCTCCCAAATTTTTATTAATGGAATCAAATCACCAATAACAAAGCTACATTCTGGGTAAATGGCTACTTCTCAATCGAGATAACACTGGAGATATCAGCCTTCCAATTTGAACTAAATTTGAGACTATTCAAAGCTAAGAAAATATACGTTCGTGCTACTTGGCCGTTGGTCGTTTAAACTTATCATTTTCCGAATTTATTTTGATAAATAAGACAAAAAAGGAAAGTTCGTTATGTTTGTTACAAGAATTGTCGATAAATTACGGTGGCAGGAGCAGGACTGAAGTAACAAGAACTCCTTCGATCCGCCAAATTGGCGGGCTGCCAAGGTCACTCCAAATCGGCCTCCTCGGTATTTTCCAACGTAAAATGAATTGGAACTTTTTAACATCCATTTCGTAGTTAGGACCTTAAAACAAGATTGCAAGCCAAATTTCAGCAAAATCGGTGAGGTACAGTGGCCGACCAAAATTTGAATCTTATAGACTAAGACTCTTAATTTTTGCCGCCATCTCGCCGAAAGGTTTTGTTGTCATTATCAGTCTTTTACCGAGGATTTCTATCCGTAAAAGCCTGGGAAAGAGAAGAAAGGCTACCGCTACCAAGCAGACAAAACAAAATGGCGATGTTTGGAACTTGTGAAAATGCGGGAGAAACCAACATCCACAGCACTCGTGGCGCTTCTATGAGGACTTAACTTCATCCAAGTGGATTTGAAAAAAGACCAACTTCAATGCAGATTACAGTGATGAACCGACACTTTCATAGAAAAAAAAATTCCAAGGACGTGAACGACATTGTTTAGGAACAATATTTCTGATTGATCGCCAGGGAATTCGTTCCCGAAAAGGCTTGCAAAGTTACATTTTTCGAAGGCAATTCAGCTGGAAACGGCATTCCACTATAATGTGTCAGATTTCAGTCTTTTTTTTTTCCTGTGCAGCGCAACAAAATGCACAATACAATAACGTTCCGGTGTTTGGATTGGCCAATGCACAATAGCAGGCACGTGGCGGTGTGTTCATTGGTTAAAGCAAACCACATAGTCCAAAGGTTGAAAGGATAACATCACGAGACGGTTGTTTTGAAGTTATGCAAATTTTTTGATCGTGTTTGAGTTGTGAAGCTAGATATTTTACTACAGCACAGTCTGTCCCGTGAACAGCCATGACGTCAAATACTTCAAGAGCCTTCACAAATCTCCCGGCTTACCCTGCCCATCATCACAGCCACTGCAGAGAATTCTTTTAGTGCCCTGAGAAGACTCAAGACCTACTTGAGCTCATCAATGAAGAGGATCGTCTTAGTGGGCTTGCGCTAATGAGTATTCATAGGCATGATGTTTCTTTGATTGCTGAGGATATCCTTGACGATTTAGCAGACTGTGGAAGCAGGAGGATGGAGCTCCTCTTTTAAGCTACCAAGTAGTTCTACTTTCTCAAATTGCAAGAGGAAAAGTTTGCCATTTCAACCCTTTGTACTCCCGATCTCACCTTCGCAAAACGGCGACAGCCGAGCGGCAAATGCATAATGATAAGTGGCATCAGCAGGGTTTTCTTTTTCAAATGAAGTTGCAGTCAACTTGGCCAAAGCAGGCGGAGAATAGTGGGTGCATTAATGCGTTATTTTGATTTGACACCGAATAATTATTGACAACAAGGATTCTTTATTGCGCAATTGCCGGCGACTGAGCTGTTCACAGGCAGCAAAAATAGCCGGCCTCCGGCCGAAAAGGAAAACCCTGCATCAGTGGTTCTATTAATATATCTAAAAGCGGCCAGAGGCGGATCAAGGGGAAGTGTTGGGGGGTTGCAACCCTTCTAGGAATAGTTTTTTCTTTCTCAAATTTGTTTGCGTGGTAAAGGGGAGTTCAGATAACATTCAGTCATAGCAAATAAAACGGTCAATTTGCATTTCACGACAAACAAAAATAATGGCCATTTCTTTCTTAGGGAATACTGGATTATGAAAATTTTCGTTCCCTGGTTCAAAATTATGGTAAAATTCAGGGTATATTGACTTCACAAACACTTTTCGAGTCTGAGGAATGCACGAAATGGCGTTTTAGAGTTTTCAGTAAAAATAATTTCCCGGGGGGGCATACCTCCCGACCCCACTAGAAACTCGCAACTTCGGCGCTCGATACTAATAACGACTCTCGCGTTTAAAACAGGCCTACAACTATTCAAAAACCTCGCTACGCCCCTGTCGCCGCTTCGCGGCTTGGTAAATATCCCCCACTAGCCACCTCCACTTCGGTGAATAGTTGTTAATTATACATGGGCAAGCGAAAAACACTTAAGTGCATGAATAGAAGATGGCTAAAAAGTACAGCGTTATCCTGGTTAGTTTGAGGATGACATGCAAAAAAAGGAATTCATTCGGCTCTATTCAGACGCCGAACTTTTCATGAACCAAACTTAATTCAAAATTAAGCCCCGCCTAAACAATTAAACATTTTCACTGATCCAACATCGTGTTGCACGAGTATGTTTGACCGTTTGGCCGCCTTTCTCAACTTGCATTTAAACGCCTTGTATCTTTGCTATACATCCGTCAAACATTTTCATGGAACATTTCGCGTTACGAACAAATGATTGATCGTTTAGCCACCCCAACCAGCAAAACGTAACACAACTGCGAGGATCATTCTTCATTTGAAAACGTGTATATATATAATTATAATCCAAGAGTTAGGTTATTTAAACATTTACTGCAACTCTGAGTTTCATGCTTCTTGCGAAGCAATCATCAGGCAACTGCCAGAAATAACGGTTACAATCACAGAAATTTGAAATACAGAACAATGCATACATTACATTACATACTAGGCGTGTCGCGTCACACGGGTCGTTATCGCTAATTACATAATGACATTTCTTAACAGAAATTTCCTAACATGTCTGCAACACGATGTCAGCTCATTTCTTTTGTTTAGACTTGCCATTTCTGGTTTACAAATAATGAAATATTTTGTTTTATCTTGCGCCATTTGATGACATACTTAGTGTTCTTATCTTTGAGACTCCATATATATTTACTAAGCTCGGTAACATGTTTGTAACGCTCGTTACGGAATGAACATACATGGTTTCTATACCGCAATTTGAACGCAGTATCACAAAGTCCGATGTATGTTTCCTTTGTGGATTCTGTGGTGACCTCAGCCTGGTAAATGATGTTTTCCACATTGCAGTTTCCATCCATGGGACACGTGTCAGGTTTCCGACAATTGCAGCTTCTCTCAGTTTGATTATTAGTGCGTGTGGATTTGTTAATTTCGGCTTTGTTATGGTTAGATATGATTGTTTTGATGTTGCCCATGCAGCTGTAACTTAATTTGAGGGTGTTACGGTTAAAAATTTTGTGAAGTGGGTTAGATTTGGGAAATGCTTATCAATTAGTGAAAGGAAGCATTTTCCGACGTTTGTTTCTACGTTCTTGCTATAGGGCGGGTTGAACCATGTGATGTTCCGCTGTCTGTTTCTCCGTGGACGTGGTGTCTGGTTTGGTGTGGCATTGAATGACAGGTTGTAGTGATATCCGCTTTTGTTGAGTGCTTCTTGATAGATGGGCTTAGCGTTATCGAAGCATTCTTTGTCGGAAGATATCTCGGAAAGCCTCTTGTTAATTGACTCAGGGATGTTTTTCAGGATGGATGGTCGATGGTTGGATTTTGTATGCACATACAGTGGGACATTGCCTTCCTTTGTGTAAGGATAGTACTTCCCACTTTTAAGGTCAAGCGTGACATCTAGGAAATTGACCTTCGTGGTGTTGGCTTCGACTGTTATCTTCAAGTCGTTGTCACGAAAGACTTTGCAAATATCTTTTTTGATCTTCTCTATTTCCTGTGGTTTCCCACTAAAGGCTGCCAACCCGTCGTCCCGGTATAACCCGATGTTTTGGCCGTACTTCTTGGTAAGAAGCGACAAAAGGAAGCATCCAACCAATTCACATGTCTCCGCTCCATCGAAGGATCCCATAGTGACATCAAATAGATTGTTGGCAGATTTCTTCTCTCATGGGCAATTATCGTTGAACAGCAGGGATCGTTTTGCGTGCAAGATAATTTCACGCTCATGACTATTGATTGGGCGGTACTTGGAGGCAAAATCCAGTGCTTTGGAAAGCAACTTCTCAGTTATTGAGGGGTAGAACTCACAAACGTCAAAGCATATGAATGAGAGAGAATTCTTGTTTTCTAGACTGTTAAACCATGTAAGGACGCTGGAGGTGTTTTTCCACTGGTTTATTTTAGTGCTGCTGATGATGGAGGTGTTGATTTCATCGAGGATGTGTTTGCTAATTACACCAATTTCAGACTTCGATGGGTTTATTAAGCGGCATGATGGATGGTCGTGAAAATTTGGTTTATGATCTTTCAACGGGATAAATGCTTCTTTCTTAGCCAATTTCTCAATGCGGTTATCTAACTTGAGTCGTTCAGCTATTCTAGCAGACTGCGCGTCTAATTTTTCTACAAGTTGTTCGCTTGACTTTTTGTAGGCTTTGGTGACGTTCTCCTTAATCAATTTGTCGTACGAGGAAGGATTCATGATGTAAAAATTAGTGGTCTTGTCTGCTGGAATAAGAAGAGTATCTGGCTTCTTGATCTTGTTCTTGATGTCGCTGTTTAATTTATTTTGGAAACTGCATTTAGTGTCCTTGAATTTGATGTTCTGGATAAGTTTGGTCATGGCATCTTCAAAAGGTAACAATTCGTTGATTTGCGGCGGAGAGTTTCTTGATTTGAAACCGTATGACTCGTTTGCTGTTGATTCTGTCTTGTTTAGGAAATGGTGAGCTTTCCATCGCATTCGACGTATGAAATGTTCCGTCTTCTCGATGAATCTCTTCAAGTATTCGTTCTTTGCTGGCAGTGGTATGTTCTTGGTGGAATAGTTCAAATTAACCTTCTCCATAGTGATAGGAGATGAGTCAGTCAGAGTGCTCAACGAATAGGAGCTGAATATAACCAAAAAGTGGATTGAAATCCTCATCTACTATAAAGTGCTCAATAGCGGAGCTAGAGCTGTAAATAATTATAATCCAAGAGTTAGGTTATTTAAACATTTACTGCAACTCTGAGTTTCTTTCCAAAGCACTGGATTTTGCCTCCAAGTACCGCCCAATCAATAGTCATGAGCGTGAAATTATCTTGCACGCAAAACGATCCCTGCTGTTCAACGATAATTGCCCATGGGAGAAAAAATCTGCCAACAATCTATTTGATGTCACTATGGGATCCTTCGATGAAGCGGAGACATGTGAATTGGTTGGATGCTTCCTTTTGTCGCTTCTTACCAAGAAGTACGGCCAAAACATCGGGTTATACCGGGACGACGGGTTGGCAGCCTTTAGTGGGAAACCACAGGAAATAGAGAAGATCAAAAAAGATATTTGCAAAGTCTTTCGTGACAACGACTTGAAGATAACAGTCGAAGCCAACACCACGAAGGTCAATTTCCTAGATGTCACGCTTGACCTTAAAAGTGGGAAGTACTATCCTTACACAAAGGAAGGCAATGTCCCACTGTATGTGCATACAAAATCCAACCATCGACCATCCATCCTGAAAAACATCCCTGAGTCAATTAACAAGAGGCTTTCCGAGATATCTTCCGACAAAGAATGCTTCGATAACGCTAAGCCCATCTATCAAGAAGCACTCAACAAAAGCGGATATCACTACAACCTGTCATTCAATGCCACACCAAACCAGACACCACGTCCACGGAGAAACAGACAGCGGAACATCACATGGTTCAACCCGCCCTATAGCAAGAACGTAGAAACAAACGTCGGAAAATGCTTCCTTTCACTAATTGATAAGCATTTCCCCAAATCTAACCCACTTCACAAAATTTTTAACCGTAACACCCTCAAATTAAGTTACAGCTGCATGGGCAACATCAAAACAATCATATCTAACCATAACAAAGCCGAAATTAACAAATCCACACGCACTAATAATCAAACTGAGAGAAGCTGCAATTGTCGGAAACCTGACACGTGTCCCATGGATGGAAACTGCAATGTGGAAAACGTCATTTACCAGGCTGAGGTCACCACAGAATCCACAAAGGAAACATACATCGGACTTTGTGATACTGCGTTCAAATTGCGGTATAGAAACCATGTATGTTCATTCCGTAACGAGCGTTACAAACATGTTACCGAGCTTAGTAAATATATATGGAGTCTCAAAGATAAGAACACTAAGTATGTCATCAAATGGCGCAAGATAAAACAAGCTAGTTCTTATTCCAATGTTACTAAGAGATGCAATTTGTGTTTGTGGGAGAAATATTTCATTATTTGTAAACCAGAAATGGCAAGTCTAAACAAAAGAAATGAGCTGACATCGTGTTGCAGACATGTTAGGAAATTTCTGTTAAGAAATGTCATTATGTAATTAGCGATAACGACCCGTGTGACGCGACACGCCTAGTATGTAATGTAATGTATGCATTGTTCTGTATTTCAAATTTCTGTGATTGTAACCGTTATTTCTGGCAGTTGCCTGATGATTGCTTCGCAAGAAGCATGAAACTCAGAGTTGCAGTAAATGTTTAAATAACCTAACTCTTGGATTATAATTATTTACAGCTCTAGCTCCGCTATTGAGCACTTTATAGTAGATGAGGATTTCAATCCACTTTTTGGTTATATATATATATATATATAGATAGATATATATATATATATATATATATATATCTGTCTGAATTCGCAAGAACGTACCCGCAGAAATTTGGAGCCGTTTGACCGGAATGGGTCTCAAACTGGCGTTTTTTGCATCGGATGGGCCCCGCAATCACTCCGCAGCACTGAGAGCGAGGCAATGAGACAGTGAGAGAGGAGGAGGGGCGGAGGAGGAGAGAAAAAAGCACTAACCACTCTTTTAGTCTTTATAATGGCTACTTTGGAGATAGTTTTTGAACGAGAAAAAACCGCACCAAGAAGAGCCGCTTTCGCGCAGGTACGTTTTGGCAAATCCAGACAGATAATTCACTGAAATAGCTCCAGACAGCTGCAGAAGGCCCAAAGAGCCGTTTTTCGCTGCAACTTGACTCATTGGACAACTTTGGCACAATAGCCTGGGAATATCTGTCTGAATTCGCAAGAACGTACCCGCAGAAATTTGGAGTCTGTTTTGAGGTTGATGTCGTGACCTCAGCTTGGTAAATGATGTTTTGGTCGTTGCATTTTCCGTCCATGGGGCACGTGCTTGAATTCCTGCAGTTACAATTGCTGTCATTGGTTGGATCAGATTTATTAATTTGAGCTTTGTTGTGGTTAGAAATAATGGTTTTGATGTTACTCATGCAGCTATAGCTTAATTTAAGTGTGTTCCGGTTGCAACGACCAAAACATCATTTACCAAGCTGAGGTCACGACATCAACCTCAAAACAGACATACATTGGACTTTGTGACACAACTTTCAAGTTAAGATACAGAAACCATGTATGCTCATTTAGGAACGAGCGGTATAAACACGCAACCGAGTTAAGTAAATATATTTGGAGCCTAAAGGATAAGAATATTACCTACAACATCAAATGGCGTAAGCTAAAACAGGCCCGGTCATATTCAAATGTAAACAAGCGTTGCAATTTGTGTTTGTGGGAAAAATACTTTATTATATGTAAACCCGAAATGTCAACACTAAACAATAGAAGCGAACTGGTATCTACGTGTAGACACTCCAAGAAATTCCTCTTAAAGACAGTGCTCGCTTAGATTAACCAATCATATCCGTCTACGTGCCACGCCGCTAGGCATTGTTCTGTATTTTCAAATTTTCAAATGTTGTATATATTCTTATGTATCCGTTATTTTTGGCAGTTGCCTGATGATTGCTTCGCAAGACGCATGAAACTCTGAGTAGCAATAAATGTCTTCGACCAAATAATCCAACTCTGAAAATATACATATTGCTCTAGTTTATCTATTGAGCACTTTAATAGCTGATGAAGACTTCAATTCATTACCTTTCTATATTATATATATATATATATATTCTGAAAGCCGAGGCTAGGAATGTGTTACAATAACTTGAACTAGAAGAAGACATCACGATTTTGTACACATTCGACGCACTAAAAATTGTAAAAACTGTGAAATAAAAACTAAAAGTTTGAAATATATTTCGCTCATCGAGCCTCTTCAGTCAATATGCTTAGTAATTCATGGAAGATACATTAAAACTGTTTGAGAACTTTTTGGCGTCATGTAAGCGAACTTATCTCGTAGAGAGTGCGCTGTCACATGTGATGATCGCGCGTGGGACGTGGAAATAATTCCATTCATTCTTAGAGTTAATCAGTGAGCCTTCTGGTACTTTGTCTATCCGGACACCCTCAGATATTTGTCTTAGCATTGCGTCATCGGCATAAGAACCAGTAACATTCATTTTAAATTTCTGCCTTTCATTGCCGTGTTTCTCTTTGCAATGTTTCCACAGAGCCGACCGTTCCTCCTTTTTGATGAGTGACTTCATGTGCTCTTTCCCTCTCGTATACGCGCTCCTTGATGTTTCTCCCACGTAAACGTTGTTACACTCCGTACACTCTATTTCATAAGTCACGCTCTGTCTATCACATGGCCCTTTCCCATCTCCCCTACACACTGGGCAATCTTCTCTTTCACATTTTCGTGATTTAAACGGGTCGGATCTCTGGAGTAACCTCTTAATCGCAACACCTGCTCTTTCGACCACTTTTATCTTGAAACCCTGTTGCCTTATTTCCCTCTGGTATCTCCTTTGTAGCTGTGAATTCGGTGTAGCTGGTATAAAGATTACTGCCTCGTTTTCGCCCTTCTTGTACCAGTTGTTTTCCTTTCTCATCTTCTCTTTCTCTCGTTCCTCTCTCCTCCACTCTTTGGGTCTTTCTCCGGCTTGTTCGGCTTTCTTTCTCGCCATATATGCCTTCAGGACTGAGTTAACAACCTCATACCTGAACTTCTTGTTGTATCCCGAGTACTGCATTCTCAGAACCATTTCGTTAACATTCTCTACTACTCTCTCTCCTGGGGACAGCCTGCTACAATTTAGTAGAGCTCTAAGGACCTCTTGAGTTAGAACTGTTCTCTTGGTACTCCAGCCCAGAGCAGATCTAGCGTTAATGACTGCCTTAGAGGCCACATCTTTGGAGTAAAACTCGTACAAGATCACGGACACGCTAACGACTTGATTCTCGATTTCATTCTCTCTTGTTTCTAGCAACACCTTTAAATCGAGGATAGGCAACTTCCTGTCTTGGAGCTTAGACGGATAATCCACTTCGAGTTGTATTGACGGGTGGATGTCATTTCCTATTTGTTTAATTAATAGCATTGTCCTTTCATCATTGTTGATACTTTTGTCCTCATCAACGGAACTTTCATCTACATATATCTGACCGTTCCTGTACCTCGTCCCAGGGCCTGGATATAGATTTCACCGTTGATAAAGTGTGATGTTTTCTTTGAAAGCGACGTCAATGTTCAGGGCATAGACTATGTAGAGTTAGGACTGTATCTGGCAATTACTGTTACACCTGAGCTACTGACGGAACTAGGCATAGCTGATGTGTGTCCGACGAGAAAGACTACTAAAGGAAGGCCTCCAACAATTACAGCAAGTGGAAGGGAAGAAAAGAAAGAGAGGCGTTTTAAACCATGGAATTTACCTGTCAGACAACCAAATGAATATGAGGGACGTGTGATGTTGAGAGAGGCATTGAAGGCCGCGTTGACTTTGATTATGAAGAACCACGTGTACACTTTCAATAATGAGATGAGGAAGCAAACAAAAGGTGGACCGATTGGGTTGAAACTGACAGGAATATCTTCATGATTTGGTGGGATGAGGAATTTGCTGCGAGACTGTGTAATATGGGTATTGTGATGAAGATGAACAAACGGTACGTGGATGATATCCACTTGGCTGTACAGACAATCCCCCCTGGGACGAGGTACAGGAACGGTCAGATATATGTAGTAATAGTAGTCTTTACACTAGAGAAAAAGTATGCTTTAGAAAGATTTCAAGTCAAGATACTTCAAGTAAAATTTTCTGACTTTACGCTTCACATACAAGTGTTGTTTTTTTCCTTGAGATAGAAATTAAAGTGGACTGACGTACGGACTTCGTCCACCTCAAAGCTCAAGAAACGCAAAGTTGGCTAAGTCGGTTTTAAGGATTGTTTTCAAGTCACTTGAAACTTTCTTGAATCGTTTCAACTTTCCGACTATAATGAGATACAAAGTAAAATATATTGGGAATTTACTTAGGCCTTGTCACACATATTTTTGGCCAAGTAAAACTTAGCAGCTCTTAAGTGTTACTTAACAGCCTAGTGTAAAGACTGTACCATATAATACGCAAAACTTGTTCTGTGGACTCGCTTTTTTTGTGTTTTCGTCAAACATTGTTTGTCCGTTTATCACCCAATGTTCTGTTTGAAAAACAATGTGTTGGATCAAAATGTTTGATCGCTTAGCCGGGGCTTAATTTTGAATTAGTTCGGCTCGCCTGTTGATACAGACCAACCTCGTTCTCAGGCGGCCTTACTGTGACGTTCCACAGTCGCTCCTAATACAGTTCCAGTTCCAATTCTGAGTAAAACCGCTTAAATATATAAAATATAAGGTCATATAATAATCTATGCATTAAGTTCGGCACATGAAAGGTTCTGCGTCTGAATGATAGCCGTTCCAAAGTCGAAATTTCCCCCCATCCAGGAAAAAAGAACGTCTTTTCTAAGTTGATTCAGAAGCCGAACTTTTCGTGAAGTCAATAATATGCATTAGGCTCGGGTCATGAAAATTACGGCATCTGAATAGGGCACAAAAATCTATTCAATCAAACTCTTACCCGTGACCTATTAACTAAGGTTGTTTTTGTTTCCTAAGTGTTCGTTCAAGTATGAATACATTTTGCACTATGTAATTTTTGCTCGAGGGCAAAGATCATTATTTCGAACGACACAATGGCTGCACTTGAAAGAGACATAAATGTTTAATAACTTAGAGACAAACATTACGGTCCAATGCAAATGTCGGCCTTGATCCAAAAATTATACTGAACTCATATTAGGTAAAAAGGATTCTAGTTGTTTTTCCCGGTTTTTGTTTTTGTTTTTTTTGTTTTTTTGTTTATTTTTTTTTTTTTTTTTCATTTTCGCCAGTTTTCAGTCCACCTGTTTTACTAAACCTTCTTATTTCTGTTTGGGAGACTGGAAATAAATTTTACTCCGCTAGGTGGGAATAGAGGTCTTTCGTTTAATTAAAATTGATGGTTACTTCCCGTCAATCATCGCGTCTGATCCAAATTTATGGTCCAATAAGGTTTAACTTGGCAAAAGGCATAATATTTTGTTTGTTCTAGCTTTTTTCTTTGCTGTTTATACGTCTCTTAGAGGCAATTATCTACAACAATGATGTATTCTTTGACGTGAATTGTCAAGCATTCTACTTCAGGCAGATGTGTATCAGTTGGTGTTTTCATGGCCTTCAAACTGCATTGTATTCATTGCCGAGAGAGTTCTCGCCGCGAGCCCAACAGTCTCTGCCTAAATATAGAGAGTCATAATGGCCTTTTCAGCCTCGAAAATTTCCAAAGCTGCTTCACTTGCGGTGCTATTCGTAATCACTATCGTGGGAAACGCACTAGTGAGCGTAATCCTCTTGAAGTTTCGAAGACAACTTCTACGAAATCGGCCAACGTATCAGTTTATTCTAAACATTCTGGTGTCCGATTTAGTTGTTGGTCTTGTAACAATGCCATTCGAATTTGTTAATGAACTTCTCAGTGAATGGATATTTGGAGGAATGGCGTGCAAAATAATTGAGTTCATTGAAATTGCTGTTTTAGGTACGGCCGTCTTTACTCACGCTTGTATCGCGTTCGATCGATATCGTGGCCTGGCTCGTCCTTACCTGCCAAAGATGCAAGCAAGATTTGTCAGAAGATTGCTCATCTTGTCATGGATCGTCCCCGCCTTTGCTTCATCTCCTTATCTGTACATGTTCAACTTATTAGACAACGGTTCCAAGACTATCTGTACTCCAAACGCATTTCCGATTAAATTGCTGGATAAGCTGTACGAAGCTATCGAGTTTGTTATTGTCCTGTTAGGACCATTCCTGATCTTGTGTTGGTGTTATTTTCGTGTGATCTATATGATGTGGGGAAGAAGCCCTTCGGTAAATACCGCAGATAGCGCGGTCGTTCATTCTGCCGTCCTGAAAAGCAAAAAGCGAGTGACGCGGACCTCTGGTCTGGTTGCCACGGTGTTTACTGTGTGTTGGATTCCTACCTTTATTTTAAGCTTCGTTCGGATTGTGTCAGGTACTGATCGCATTCATCGAGGACATCTCTTGCACGAAATTTCTATGTTCGGCACCTTTATAAACGAGGCAGTGAATCCTATAATCTACTGTGCATTCGACAGGAATGTAAAAGAAAGAGTTGGTTTAAGAGTTATTTGCACTTGTGCAGGATACAATGAAGGATTAAGCAAAGATAAAGAGGAGTCAAATAACATCAACATCGGAACTGCTAGCGGGTATAAGCAGATGAGTTTCAGAAACCTTGATCAAACTATTTCGACCAACGGGCCAGCGGCGCATGGAAACTCACGATGTCGGGAAGTCGATGAAAAGTAACGGTGAAAATAACACTCGAATGGATCTCGAAAGGCCTAAAGGATTTTGAAATACTTTTATTTTGTTTTAATTTATTTCATTTTATTGTATTCTGTTTTATTTTTTAAATGAGAACAGCATGAGAATCTTTTCTCGACAAAGGAATAAGCTCGAGGGAGACAAGATTATTTTCAAAGCTGTTAAACGTAAATAACAATGTTTTTGGCAAAACACCAAAGAAAAATATTCTTCACTATCGGTTTTGCTGGCTTTAACACACCAAAACACAAATTTCTCTGGTTCGCACGTTTTGTAGTATGCTTTTCGTGAGTTTCAGTTTGTTTGTTTTTTTTTCATTCTTTAAAATTTATTCGGTTATCATTACGGGGCAGCTGCCTTTCCGACTCAAAGGTGTTTGTTAAGGTAAGAAATATAAATTTGGGTTTTTTGGACACGTCTGCGGGATACTGACAGATCGTTTGAACATACCGTCATAACGCTATAACCATCGGGATACAATGACTTTCCCCAACACGTTTTCGTCTTTACACAAATCTGATTTCCTGTTATTCTTTGAGCCTCAATTGTCATGAAAATTTCCGAGAAAACCTTTACCTTCGATTTTGCTCGCTCGTTGAGGTTCGATTTCCTCGTTTAAGTACGGTCATTTAATTGCTGATATTATTGTCTGTCGAGCCAAAACAATATTTAAACAGAATTGCTCAACAGTAGAAACCGCCTCTACCAAGAACAAACCTGAAATTTGTTTAACTCATTGCATAAAGGAGGAGAGCCTTCATTATCAAAATAAGCCCCAGCTTAAGCAATTCGAAAAATTCATATATATTACTTCGATTTTTAATAAACACACGTTGCACGCTCCGCTTAAAGCTTCCTGTTTTCTAATTTTTTATATTTTCCATAGTACAAGTGTAATTTATCTCTTTGTTTTGTCTTCATACGGATCGATTTTTCTGTTGCTTGCTTAATTCAGGTATTAACAGTCTTTTCCATTTCTCTTTTCCGGTTCTCTATTAGCACCCAAAGCCATCGTTGTGTCAGTAGTTTTCGTTACCACTTCGAAACTGATCACCATTAAACAAGTCTTGGTTTTCATATGACGTCATCAAAAACTAAAACTCAAAAGTAAACAGACTTTTGCATTTTTATCTTAATCAAGTAAAAGACATATTAGAAATGTGTCTGATTCCATGTTTTGAGCTCGGTGCCTTGCTTAGTTTTTAAAATACAGCAGTTTGAATTTTATAGTTTTCCACAGTGTGTCACATAACAGATGTCTGCCCGCAAGCATATCACGTACATGAAATCATCGATTCACCGTGTGTTTTTGAAGTTTTAAAAGCCAATATGACAACAGAACCGTATATGTGAAATTTTGCAGGCTCGACAGAGCAAAAAAAGCCTTTAAGATAGCCTGAATAAGTTCCAGATGTTTTTCACTCGTTTCCGGCCGCCATGTTGGAGCTCATCAAGATGGGCTCCATCATGGCGTTTCCGTACTAAGCCCAATAAGTTTGAGTGGTACATTTTGACGAATAACTCGAGTACGGGACGTCGCACAGCTCTGAAGCTAGGGCATATTGTTTATTTATTACTCTTTTACAATATCTCAATTTCTTGACTTTATCTATTGAATGGTTGATGATTTTATTTTTTACTTGCGTGACTTACGCGTGACTGAAAATCAAGAATAGAAGTAATCTCAATGTTTTAGAAATGGTAACCCATCTCAAGGAGAACGATTTCTGGCAGCATGTTGTTTAGATAAAAGTGCTTTATTTCGGATGTAAGCAATACTCCAACCCTCTCAAAGATCTAAGATTTCCTCTGTGTTAATTACAAAACCTGGCTTCCCGTTATTTGCTGACGATAATCATTGCGTTTCTGGCCAAAAACAATTTCCACTCTCTGAAAGGGCCGCCTCGTGAGATATTACCGGCACTTTTAGCAAAAGTTTTTGCCTTAGCAAGATTAGAGAGAGATATGGATCTTTCAATAATGACGGAACTTGATAAGGGGATCGCACCACATCAGCTTTCCAGCGCTTGATGCACAATCCGCGCGTTTTATCTGCACGATGACTAATATTTACACAGAGTCCACACGCCAGTTCCTGCGAGTCAGATTCTATTCCATCATCAGCCCAGGACGTGAGGGACTGGTACGAGAGAGCGTAGCGCAAGGCATTAATCAGTTGTGTTGTGCTTTCGCATTGACCAGGCGAAGAGTTGTTTTTACACAGTTTTTTCTTAGTTTTCATGCTCTTTGTAGGACCTTTATATCGTCTGAATTTCCTTGTTTTTTTTGGCTGAATCCCAGTACCGTTGTACCGTATTGAAGCGGTTGTGTGCCACCTTGTGTTTTTCCCGCGTTTTTCTGTTTTCCTTCAAAGGGAAATGGCCGCCACTGATAACGAAGATAGTACCACGGAAAAGCAAAGTGAGCAAGAGTCTAGCACTCTCATCGCTGTGCTAAATAGTATGAAAGCTAGCATCGATTCGGGAAACAGCTTGCTTCAAGAGCTAGTAACCCACAAACGATCATCTCCTGACGATGAAACACAAATATCCAAACGAAGGAAATCTTGCTCGGCTTCACAGAAAGCCAACGCAATGTCCTCAGACGAGGACGAAAACGATGCTTCAGAGAAAGCAAATACGCAGCATCACCATGATGCCAGTGAGGCAGATGCCTTAAGTTTATATGGAGGTGGTGATATCGATGAAATAGCGGATACCGGCCTCAAGGATATGGAGGATGGAGACTCTGACAACGCTAGTTTGTTGTCTGCAATCAGCTCTTTCCTGAGCTGTTCACAGGACACAGGTCCGCCAATTGCAAGTGACCTTGCTGAGTTAGTAAATGGGGAATTTAATGCTGAGTATTCTGTGGAGAAGAGAAAGGAGATTCTCCAGAAATATAAGAAGCCAAGTAATTGTGACAATGTGCGTGTTCCCAAAGTAACGAGGAAATTTGGAGCAAACTCCCAGAACTCCCAGCAAACGCTAAACGCTCAGACATTAGAACTTCAGCATTACAAGACATACTTGTGAAAGTGTCAAGTGCTATTATTTGTACAACTGATAAGCTTCTCGAACACAGAGAAAAGAAAACCATCCCTAGCTACAAAGCATTGATTAACCCCTTGTTGGATTCTGTGGCTTTGCTAGGTCATCTTTGTACAGAACTATCTTACAAAAGAAGGGATGCATTAAAATCCTTCTTGCATCAAGATTTCCGTTCAGCATGTGCCAGAAGCAGAAAACCAGGGAAACTCCTTTTTGGGAATGATTTAGCTAAAACACTTCGGGAGTTGAAAACCACTAATAAAATCATGACCAACAACAGTTCTGATGCCAGACACTACAAACGAAGCACCGGCCATTCCAAACAAGAAAATAACAAATATCAGCAATGGAGCCCTGTACTACAGAAATTTAGAAATGAACAAAGTTGCTGCTCTAAAATTAGCCAAAGGGAATTTTGAGGAGACAATGTGCATCTCACACAATGGTATTTCTGAATTAAACTGGTGGTTATGTAACCTTGACAGCAGTTTTAGCACCATCCATTGCCCCCCTGTAGAGGTAACTTTGTCTCCAGATGCGTCCCTTCAGGGGTGGGGTGCAGTTATGAATAGTAAGTCAACAGGTGGGATGTGGCTCCCCACAGAAAGTGAGCATCACATAAATTACCTCGACCTGCTTGCAGCATTTTTTGCTCTCCAGTGTTTCCATTCCTCCCTTTCTGGAAAACATGTTAAAATAATGATTGATAATACCTCTGTTGTTTCTCAAATAAACAATATCGGTACTTGTCATAGTGAGGAATGAAATTCCCTTGTAGTGCAGATCTGGGAATTCTGCATTTCACATAACATATCTTGGCTTACAGCGGCCCATATTCCTGGTTCATCAAATGTGATTGCAGATGGTGAATCTAGGCATTTTCATTCCCAAGATACTGAATGGATGCTCAACTTTGAACTGTTGACCGGGGCCCTCAAGAACCTTAATTTTCAACCAGAGATTGATTTATTTGCTTCTTGTCTGAATAAGCAACTGCCTGTTTTTTGCTCATTTAGATCAGACCCTGAGGCATCATTCATAAATGCCTTCACGATTTCATGGGCTAATAAGAAACTCTACTGGTTTTCCACCCTTGAATATGTAATTGCGCCTAATATGGCCGCCACGTTTGATGCTCCTCGAAGAATTTCAATTTTACTTGTATTTCAGTTACTTTTTCTATCACTCTGGTTACTCGAAGATCGTATTTTGAACACGGCTCCTGTTTCATTTCAAGCAATTGGATTGGATCGACCTTCTTTTCATTTTCGAAGACTTCCTTCATTTGGGCTCAATCGACGATCGATTTCTTCCTGGCAGAAACATGGTTATGTGTGCTACTTGTTGCCGCCCCTTGACCTTGATATTTCTCAGGACGTGGAAAGAAATCCTGGCCCACTCGCTCATCGTTCTACTGATCGCGTGTACTCGCCTCCTTACGCTATTTCCCCCGCCGACAATCAATCAAGTCAAGCCCAAATTGTTACGAAGTTCTACTCCCGAACTGATCTTCTCCGCTTACGCTCTTTTGGTCGAAGCCATTTGGATCAAACTTCATTATGTCTACTCAAAGCCCTTGGTATTTTTAAGTACCGAGGATGTCGCGCTGGAAAGGCTAAACAAGCTAGGAAACATGCTGTTCATAATATTCTTCCGATTACTTCTTCGCGTCGGGATTGTAGATCATTAAATATTCAACTTGTCACCTCTAATGGTGTCAACTCGTCTGTTTTGAAGCCTCTGTGATCATCACAGTCATCGAGTCTTCCTTCAAACAGGGGCACCCAACGAGCCAAATCAACCAAAAGCTGTAGAAAGGCATTTTTAAGTACCTTATGGTGTTTGAAGTCTGTTTAAAGTGATGTTTTCATAAGCTAGAAGAAGTTCATCTGTTCGGATTCCCTAGCTGAAATTTTAATTGTCCGAAAATGTTAGGGAACAAAATCTTCCTTTGAGAAAATGCAAGCTGAAATAAACTTTCCACGAACTTTCTAGGGAACTATTTTCTTTCCAAAAATGCTAGGTGACGTTTTTGACTGCCAAAAACAGCAAATACGACCTTTCTGAAAACCTTAGGGGCTATAATTACTCCATTGCGAATCTTTTAGGCCACGTTTTAGTTACGAAAATCCGAGTGCACTCTTTAATCGACGCCGAAAACTCAAGGCGAATTACCCTCCACCGAACAGATATCTACCGAAACTTGTCGTTGGGTGCCCCTGTTCAAACAGTCTTCGTCTCGCCATTTGTAATACTCGCTCCGTCAGGAACAAAGTTAAAACAATCATTGACCATGCTATTAGCAATCACATCGGTCTCTGTATTTTTACCGAAACTTGGTTAAAGGATCTCGATTCTGTCTGCATTGCTGATCTCTCTCGTCATGGCTATTTATTTAGGAGTTTCCCACGGCAATCAAATCGATCTGGCGGTGGTACAGGCATTTTATTCCACGACTCTTTTGACGCTTCGCTCGTGGATGGGAAAGAACATGATTCTTTTGAATTTTCGGAATGGATTCTGAAGACAACAAATCGTTCTATCCGCATTGTTGCTGTTTACCGCCCTCCCAGCTCCTCTGCGTCGGTATTTTTTGATGAGTTTTCGTCGTATCTTGAAAACATTGTCATGTGTCCTGAACCTCTAGTGATCGCTGGGGATTTCAACTTTCACATGGATTTGGTGCATAGTAAGGATGCTGTAACATTCAACGAGTTGGTGGAAACCTTTGGCCTCTCACAACATGTATCAGTGCCCACACATATCTTTGGGCATATTTTGGATCTCATCATCACTCGATCCACCAATGACTTAATCTTGGGTCCTATTAACGCCACCTTGCCCCTCTCGGATCATCTTTTGTTGAGTGTTTTATTCGCTTCCCAAGTCCATCAATCTCTAGCAAGTCTGTGTCATATCGGAAGTTAAAGAGTATCGACATTGATGCATTTAAATCGGACATCACCTCGTCTGTACTTTGCAGTAACACACACTGGAACAACCTTGGTAATTTATCCAAGCCTTACGTCTCCACTTTATCGGAAATCCTGGATAGACATGCTCCCCTAAAGACGAAAACTCTTGTTACTCGTGTAAAGATCCCTTGGTTTAACGCTGATGTTCTACAGTTAAAACGTTTTCGTCGCAAGGCTGAACGGAAAGCTCTTAAAAGTGGTCTCTCCTCTGATTGGCTTGCATATCGGAAAATCTGCACTCGATATTCTGCTCTTCTTAAGTCTACTAGAACTTCTTATTACACGGATTTAATTGATCAGTGTGCTGGTGACTCCAGGAAGTTATTAAATTTGGTTACATTCCTCTGTAAGGGTCCCAGTGACAGTGATCTACCACCGCACGATGATCCAGTTGTACTCGCGAATAAATTTGTTAAAAAAATTTAACTTATCAAGGATTCCATCAGTAATATTCAAGTTAACCCTCCTTGTTCTGATATTGCTGCTCCAGCTGCAAAACTTGACAGTTTTTCGCCCTTATCAGTTGAAGATATTTGTCATATAATCAGTAAATCGTCTAATGCTTTCTGCATTCTGGATCCGATCCCTACGTGGCTTGTGAAGTCTTGCCTTGACGTCCTTGCCCCCTCCATTACTCACATGGTTGATTTGTCTATTCGCCACGCTTACGTTCCCGATGATTGGAAATCCGCAATTGTGAAACCTCTGCTAAAGAAATCCGGCCTTGATTTAACCTATAAACATTTTCGTCCTGTAAGCAATCTGCCATTTATCTCTAAGATCGTTGAAAGGCAGTTCTTTCTCAATTGTTTAAGCACTGTGAAGGCAATGCTCCTCTGCCGAATTTACAATCAGGGTTCCGAAGATTTCACTCAACTGAAACTACATTGCTTAAGGTTCAAAGTGATATTCTTATGTCCATGGACCGTCAGGAAATTACGCTTCTTGTGCTACTGGATCTTAGTGCTGCTGCTTTTGATATATTAGCATGGCCACGCCAAAACGTGCTCTCTTCATTGGGGCAATATTCTTCCTTGTTACTGCTACAATTAACGTCTCTCTATTACCAGTTCATAGCACTATAAGCTGCCCTTCATCTACCACTGACTTTTTTGGAATTTCGCTGGAGAAGAACAGCTTTAAGTCCAATTCCTATTTCATCCGACAATCAACAACAATATGGCGGACCGAACGCTTGCTTGTGATAGCAAAGGTTAGAAGAACGCAGCGTTCATGTGCATTGTATTGTAACTCTACATTGACTTTTCGACCGCTACTCAAGCTGATCTTCGACATAGAACTCAATCCTGGTCCGAATGGTTCCTTTAACTGCTCGGTGAAGGCAAATACCAGAAACATCAACAACGTAAAGATTGCTCACCTTAATGTTCGCTCGCTGAAATGCCGGGATCACTTTTTGCTTGTTAAAGAGACTATTTTATCAAACAAATTCGACGTGTTTACTATATCTGAATCTTGGCTAGATGCCTCTGTTTCTGATTTGGAGATTGAAGTGCCTGGTTATAACATCTACAGGGTCGATCGAAGCAACAAGACTGGTGGCGGGATCTGTGCATACGTCTTGAATACCTATCGTACAGAACTAATGGGTGATATCTCTGACATTTCAACCACCGGTTTTCATCAGCTTTGGTTGAAAATACAGGTCAGGAATTTAAAGTCAATTATTATTTGCACTGTTTATAGACCTCCGGATACACCGCTAACCTGTTGGGAGAACGATT